>JACSVZ010000014.1:14193283-14465331 GCA_014706295.1 Lycocorax pyrrhopterus obiensis | reverse complement strand
CGTGTTCATCGTCCATAAATCCATCCTTGCTTTGATATAGGTGGCATTACTCTAGCACCCAAAGACTTTACAGGCCAGTGGATTTTCCGGCTGCAGAACATGGAAGCAGTCTTACCCACATTTTTCATGTCACATAAGTTGCATAAGTGACTGAAGAATAAGAAAATTCTCTTATCCAAATCTTAATGGAAATCTATTGTAGAAATTAGTTTCTTCCACTAATTCAATGTATTTTTCCAAAACTGGTGATAAAACTTTTCTTGAAACTCTTTTGTGGTCCTTGTGGTCTTTTATTTCTCACTTAAGCTAGTTATTGTTCAGGCCTACCATGACCATTGCTGTCTGATACCACATTGACAGGCATCCGGAATCAACACCTCTTCTCTTTTTTCTAAATTAGAAACTTGGAAAGAATTCTCCTGGAGGCATCTATTCCAGGACTACCCTGGTTTCTGCTTTTAAATGTTCTAGTAGGGGCCACTTCTGTTTCTGTTTTGACTGAAAATGTCTGAATTCTTTAAACAGCTTTTGTAATGAATGTCAAATTTCACTTCAAGTAGTGACATCACCTTATGCCAACTTTTATTTTTCTGCTTTTCTGTTTAACTCTGCTTTGAAACATTCTCCTTAATTAACATTGTAATCTTTTGTTCTGAGATGATGTGTCATCTTCTTGAAACATCAAAATGTCTTCTTCCTAAAATGATAGTGTTTTAGGTATTTTTCCATCTGTATGATTTTTGTGTCAAGTCTACTAGTTAATTGACACAATTTTAAAATCTGTCACCTTGAATTTTCCTTCTCCCAATACTTTCACTGAAGCTGGAATGGCTCCACCATTACACCCCAGACCTTTGCATCTCCCTTAAGTTTATAAGATGAAAAGAGCTGTCAAATTACATTACTGCCATATCCAGTCTCTCACTTCACCTGCCTGGATGACCATAATAACTACACCATAGAAGTAATCCTTGCACTTCTGGACTCTGACAACTGGGGAAGGCTTATTCACTTTCTGCTCAGGTGCAATCTTTGTCATGTACAATAACAACTTAGAGATGAACTACAGCAGAATGAGAAAAATGCTGAGAACATCAGCTGAGACCCTTCTTGTGCAGAGACTAGCATTTCTACTAAAATATTGAAAAGATCAAGACATCTCTTAAGACAGAATCTTCGTTTAAAAGACAAAATTTAGTCTTTACTAGACAGACAAGCTCTCATTTTCTCTTCCTCTTAGGACAATTTAGCTTACAACCAAACAAATGCCACATTGTATGGAAGGAAATAAATATGAATCCAAGCCAGAGAGTGTTGTTATTCTCCAGAAACAGTTTTTTTCTTCGATTGAAAAAATGTTTAGATTACACTCCATCAAAAAGTTATGGCTTATTTTTATTATTGATTTAGCCTGAAACTTCAAATCCAATTAGTTCAAGGTTTCGGTACAAGTAATAGGTAGTTATATTTTTTGAATATGTCTCGGGAATACAACAGTTGAATTTATTAACAGTTTTATGATAACAGGTAGAGAAAAGTAAGAAGAACCAATAAATATTCTAACATTAGAAAATGAGAAAATTTTCAGAAAAACCTACCAATTTTGGGAAGGCAGGATGTTGCTACTATGATTTCAAAGTCAGGATTAAGCAGTATTGAGTCCTTTTTTTGTGTGTGCACTGTTCAACTCACAATGTCTGAACCATCCATAACATGAATTTTGGGATCAGAATTAAGCAGGATTCTTGTACATTTTAAGATTTAAGTTCTCAGATTTTCATTCCAGTTTAAAATGTCATCTGAATTTCAAAATTTCTGTCAAGAAAAGTTTTTGTAAGCTAGGCAACAAAATATGCATGAATGAAAGGGGTGATATTTGCTGAAGACACAAAAATATAACTATGCATGCAAAAACAGTTACAGATAATGAAAGATAAAGACTACTTTTTCCACACCTCCTTATTTAAAAAAAAAACCTTTAAAAAATTGTATGTATAGGAAAACAAAGAACAAGAGAATCTTTGTATATTTGCAAAACTGTAGTATCAAGAAATACAGCAAATGATGTGGCCTTTGATAGAAAGCCTTTTAGAGACAGAAAAACTACAGTCCAGTAAATTTGTCAGTAGCTTGATACTTGGTAAAATTTACATTGGAACATGCTGGCACCAATATATCCCAGGCAGCTTAACAAAGATCTTCTAGCACAACCTGAGACAGTTCAAGTTTGAGTGCTACTTTCAAGTTCATTAAATCATACACGTTTTGCTATTAAGTACAGGATCTAGCCCAGTAAAAAATAAAATATAAGCATTAAGTATCATGAATCATAAAAAATAAGCCCCTCTAAAATGAAAAAGAGCATGGAAATTAGCAAAGGAAAGAAATCAAGGTTTTGAAAGAGGGTATAGAAGGCCAGTCATCCTTTTCTATAAGGAACACAGTGTTTTATGTGACTTCTTTTTCCACTGAAGTAGCAGTAAATTGAAGGAATTGCATGTTCATATTTTTTCACATTATAAAAATAAGCTAGTGATCCAGTTCATCATTCTGCGTTTTGGACATTTTATAACAAAAAAAATTCCAATGCTTCAAGGCTCAAAGTTTTTTGTTCAAATATTCTAAAGCTTTTGTAAAAACTAAGCTACTGATAGGCTTTGTGATTTCTAGCCTCTGATTTGTCAGTGAGAGCACAGTACACAAAGTGTACACATGCACACACAGAGTCATATACACTCACAGGCTGGGGTTGTTTTTTTTCTTTTCAGAAAACGGTAAAAATACGTATTTTAATCCATCAAAATTCAACCATCCTCAATCGTAAGTGAACATCTGCTTTCATCTAGGAAACATTTTAAACTTCTTGACAGTTAAAAGAACTGTAATCCCTAGAGACAAACACTTTTCTTTTCAGAGAAAATTCATATCATGGATGGTGTTATGGTAGGAAACTGCAGTATGCTGTATGCAGTTGTAAGTGAGCACACAGCATAGTTACCTCCATAAGCTCACTGGAACTTCAGCTTTGGACCCAGTAGAAAAAAAAATAGCTGAAAAACTAATTAAAAATGCTAGTTATGTTTCTACAAAGTCTCTAGGCAGATTATTAGCAGTATTTCCAAAAATATCAGAGGGTAGACTCAACTATTTTTTTTAAAATGGATTTTCATTTATAGTCCTTGTTTAATAGTGTTTGAAGTCAGCTATCCCAGCTAGTAGAGGATAGATAAGATCAACTTTTCAGTGCAATTTACAAAAAAAGGAACATGTAAAACCTTCTGTCTAGGTTTTTAGCCATTCTAAAAACTGTGGGGTTTAATCAGTATGTTACAATCCACTATCACTTAGCATATCACTTGAGTTACATTTTGTATTATATTTTGAACTGAAACAGGATATAAGGTGTGGGTTCACTCTTGTTCAGGTACCAGGACCATGATCTTTCGGTCTTCCCAAGAACACAGTAAATGCTCAGCACACTCCTAGGAATCAGGAGCTCCCTCTGCCTCTGCCAACAAATCCTAGCTCATCTTTAATGTTGTCTTCAAATTATGTTTTCCTTTTGTCCTATAATACAGGAGTTTAAATTGGAGTGAAATTCTGTTGCAACAATGTAAACTGAAAATACTTTAATAATCATTTATGTGCTGTGAGGCAGGATGTAAACACAGCAGCACTGAGTTAAAAGAATGGCATTGCTTCATTGGCCTAAGTGATCACTAGCAAAAGAAGGATTCAAATAATAACATAATGAGGTTTATTTTTATAAGTTCCTGTAGACAAGATCCTTAGTGATTGAGTTGCTATGCTCCTTTTCAAAGGTGTTCAGTACCTCCATTTCTTACTGAATTTAATGAGAAGAGAGCTTGTTTGAATTCTACCAGTGCTTCATGTGTCTTAACGAATAGTGCCAGCATAGATGAGAATTACTGCATGCAATTAAGTTAATTTCTTTAAAACATGCAGTAAATCAGGGTAGTTATCTCCACAAGGCAAAGAAATAAAAAGTTCTCTGGAACAAGTATACCAAAAATGTTAAACTTGTCCATGCATGCTTAAGTGCATCTTATTATCTTTATTAGTAATTATTATCCTTGATAACAATGATTACCCTTGAAGTAGATCTCTGTATGTATAAGTATAATGGTGCGTGACCAAATCCAAAGGAAACATGACAGTCATACGAGCCAGCTGAGCTGCTGTGATATGGCTGACATAAAGATCCTAGTAAAAGATGTTAGGATTTTGACGTTAAACACTTACCAAAAAACTTTTGCAGTTTAGGATGCCACTTCCTCCAGTTTATTTGCCATGTGCCCTCCAGGCATTACTCCATACCAGAGCTGCCAAAATAGAACCTGAGTACTTTAGTGCAGAGTCTACCAGACTGAGCCTGACAGTCAAAATAATAGTTAAACCAAGACACTGGACTTTTCACTGAAGCACCTGAGAAATGTCAACACATTTTGTTTTACTAAATGATTCTGGTTTGTTGGGGTGCACTATGTGCTGGAAGGCCCTGAGGGCTGGAGGTGACCCTGGGAGTGCATCCAGGTCACCGGGGATGGGCTGAGAGAGGATTGTGGGTTTGTGGACAGTGTTGGGCCTATGAGAAGTGATAATTGTAGTTTGTGACCTTATAGGGTATTGTTTACCTGTTACCATAATAGGTAATATGTGTGCAATACCCCAGGTGATTGAGGTACACTGTGGTTAACATCTTTCCTGTTTATATGATGTGATATCCTGTTAGGTGCTGGTATTTAGGGAATATTCACTGCGCAATCAAGGCTTTGCACTTTCTATCTTGTGTGTGAAGTCCATGCCCCTGCGTGATTACTGCATGGTTGTTGAGTACAACATGCTAGTTAGCTACTGGCTCCTTCCCATATCTGAATTTTAATGTAATGAATTTCATCTCATAACTGGGATGGGTAGGAAGGTACGTGTAGAGAGTTATCAGCTGAGTTCAGCTTAAAAGCTGTCGTCTGAGTTGTTTGGTTGTGTTAGATGTTCTTCTCACCGCCCCAGACAGTCAAAGTTTTTCACCTTACCTGAAATATAGAAACATATATTTGGCAAGTTAGCAACTAAGGTTAATGATTCTTCATAGGCAGTATGATGGATTTTCCAGTTATGTCAGAATTCTTTAATTTTCTTCCTGCATTCTTTAGGTGTCCAAATAGCATTCTAAACAATCCATTTTTTCAAACCCAAAAAATCCCCTTGTGGGGGAGACAAAAAAATTTCCTCGGAAAGCTTCAGTGTGGTTTCAATATTCAAGTGGTTTCGAGTTGGATTCATCACCTAGTTTTCTTTATCTTAAGCTGATGTAACCAGTATAAAACATCTGTCTGTGCTCTTTCATAGTCAGTGGGGAGACTCAAGCATCTGAACAACAATCTATCCATGTAACTTTGACACTGATATTATGAAAGATGAAACTCTGTCCAGGCATATCCCTTTGATTTCTGTGGTGACTATAGAAGAAAGCTGTAGAACTACCTTAGAACATCTTGCAGGAACTGAAGTCAAGTGGGATGAAGCTGAGTCTTGCCTATCATAAAGACATTTTTTGACCTTAAATATCTACTTTTGGATTCTCGTGAGTGTGTTTCAAATGCCAATTTTACCTTCCTTAAAGAAAATCCCTATAGAATGTAAACTAACACTACATGTAGAAGTGAGACTGCCATTGACTTTAACAAAGAGAAATACGTCTGTTCTACCAGTGTTCTACTATGTTCTACCAGTGTAAAATGAAACAGTTAATTTTTAAAAAATTACACATTTAAATTTCTTTTAAGGGTAAGGAAATATTAAATGCATGGCCTAAAGGACAGTTGTGTACCTATTTTTAAAGCTGTAACTGGTCCTGGTAAAACTTTTTCAAACATCGAGTCTATTGTTTCAAATATATCAATCAAATTCTTCTCTAGATATAGTTGTGGTCAGTGCAATATCTATTTTGCACTAAAACATGACAGAAGAATCAGTCAATCTCAGTGTTATACACCTGCATAGTCACACATTGTGCAAAACGAAATTTCTCAATACAGCTACTTACAGCTCTTATTTATAATATAAGGACTTTTCTCATTATATATCTAAAATTAATTTTTAATGTTATGAGATAGTGAAAATTTTGATATGGGTTTATTGAATTCAGGATCCATCGCACTTAAGCACTTGACATATCTTTTCTATGCAAATTGTCTGAGAGCAACATAAGTCATTTTTAATAAATGTGGGGAAAAGGTCTGAGGTGAAATGAGGTTGGTGGTTGGGGCCCAGATTCTAATAAGATAAATTAAGGCTACTCACTCAGCTAACACTCAGTGCAGTTGTCAGCACTCCTGGCTTTAAAAAGGAAAGAAGATCGAAGAAAAGATTTAAAGATGAATGAGCCAAGTGGGCTAAAACCCCCTCTCCTTTCAGTAGGCAGTGATTCTGCAGGGTCAAAGTTGAGGAGTGATGGGAAGAGTATTAAGAAATCCAGCAATTTTGAATGGAGATATATTCTCACAGACATGAATTATATCTTCAGAAGGTATAAATTTGGATTCAAAAGGGCTACTTTTTCCGAACATTAGCAGAGAAAGTGGCCTGATCCTTGAACCTAAGTCTGGGTTTTCAAGTTTCCAATAAGTTTCCAAATTCTGGTGGGGAGCAATTATATCATGCAGTCCTCTAACCCATTCTCATACAGATCTACACACCACGTCAGAGAGTTACATACATAAAAAGACCATAGAAAAGGATCTTAAATTTTCAGATTTCATATTTGATAAATTACACCACTGAATCCATAGTGTTAATTCTCTACAGTGATGTTTATAGAGTAGCTGGTATAACACATATAGAGCACTGTAAATAGGTCAGGTTTTATTGTTTATTTTAACAAATGGATAGGGTTGCATTAGCATTGCAGAAAATGTATAAATATTGATTTGAAAACCTGGTGTGCACAATAGAAGAGCAACCCTTGTAACCCTTTTAGAGAAACCCAGCCATAAATAAAGTTCATCTCCATTCTTCAACAAAACAATTAATACATAATTCATCCCAAAAGTATTATCATGCCTATTGCTACCGATGGCAACTGAAGTATTCTAACACTGCTAACGCTACTGCGTGAAGACCATATTTATTTGTATATCTGAAGAAAGGATGTAATGGTATGTACTGCAATGGCATTTTATTTGTGGTGAGGTCTATAAGGGTAACTTTTAATAGCTCTGCATGGGCTGAGTGCTAAAGGATGAAGTTGACAAATGTTTGTATTATTTTGACCATGTGAAAACAAAATCAATAAATGCATTTTTGGAACTAAGGAAACAGTTATGTATTGTCTTAGGTCACGTCTTGTTCATTTACTTTATATCTTCCTGTGTGCTAAAAGCTCTGTACAAAAATATTAATGGTATACAGCTGTATATAATTAGAGCTTTTTTTCATTAAGTCAGCTTTGTTTAAGAAGCATATTAACTGGTTGACTGCAGCACATGTATATTCACAATGACCAAAACTACCCAAAAGTTTCAGAGATTCATTTCATTTTAGACAGACACCAGACATTATCTAAGCCTTCTGCTCTGGGAATTGGGTTTGAAATCTCACAAGCAGGACTTCTAGTTATATTGCCAGTGCTGTCCTGCTCTACCAGGACTGAAAGCAAGTAAGAAGTAGCTAGCATCTCATTATACAGTGTGAATAAAAGAGAGAAAGGTTACAGAGAAATTTTTCAAAGCTCCTTCCCATCCATGTGTAACAAGTTGTCTAGAACTGTCTCAGGTACCTGCCGTGTCACAACCCAGGTGAGGACAACGAAGAGAATAGCAACCACATTAGTAAATCTTCAGGGCCACCAACTGGCTACTACATATGGGTGGCAACATGTGTTGGTTGGAAGAGAAAAAGCCAACAGAGAGATATCAAAAGATAAACATTAGATACAACTAGAGCTGAAACCAAAACACCGTAATTATTGGATGTCCTAGCATCATTTGCCATAGCTTGACATTTTAATAACCTATTGAAAATAGTAAACTTTGATGCCAAAAGTCCTACCAAAGTTTGAAACAGAAAAATTTCTTCACTGAAAGACTATTTCGTTTTACTGAAAGATATTTGCAAAACAATTCTTTCAAAAAACTTTTTTGGCTTTGTTGAACAAAGCCTTCAGTACCTGACTGCATTTTATCTTCTGCTCATTTATGACTAAAAGTTCATGTGTAGACCAAGTAAATCAGAATTTGCTTTTCAGCCATCACAAAACAGAAGAGAACAGCATTTGCTGCTCAGTGAACCTCAAAGTGTCAAGCTGGTTATAATAGGAGGGTTTTCATCTCTGCATTCACCAAACTCAAAAAAACTGTATGCTCTGTTTTAATGGATCCTTTTCATACTTCATACCATGCAGAGAAATAGGAGGACATGTCTAAAGGACAGAGGATTCCCTTATAAAATCTATAAATTTAACAAAACAAGTCCCATTTTGACATATTTAGGGTGAGGAGACATTAGCACACTTTTATGCAAGCACGTACTGAAAATCTCACATTCTGAATAGTTAACTAAAGAAGAAGTAAAAATTACATGTGTTAGCAAGAGAATTTGGTAAAGCTACAGGTTTAGATTAAACTTCTTTAAGTTTTAGCATGATCGAAGTGCTGAAATATTGACACAGAAATGTGCATTAATGTTTGGAAGTGAATCTTGACTGTATCCTTCTCAGCTTATATCTTGAGAAGATATCCTTAAAAATAATACATATTAAAGAAGTAGTTGGATTGCAACTCATTCGTTTACTTAGGAACATAAGTACTAGATTTGGCTTGATTTTATGGAGATTTACAAATCTTAAGATTGAAGAAGAATTGGACAAGTATGCTGTTTCTATATGAAAAGTGTGCGAATATTTGAAAGTAATGATTTTTTTAAAAGTCCTGAAGGTTCCTCTCGTATTCATTTAAAAATTTAATTTTCAGAGCTATTTTTAAACAGAATGCTAAATGTCATAGATAAACCAAATATATTTGCAGCTAAGACACAAAGCAAGCTAGATGTATGTGTCTTGAAAATTTCCTGTGGGTTGGGGTGAGATTATTTGCTTTTAGCCTATGATGAAATTAATAATAAATATTTTTGAAACATGGGATGCCTTCATTTTATATATAAATAAAGGTAGAAGAATTTCACTCAAGACTGTATTATTTCAGAGAGGGATGAAATTAATTAAGGGGGAAATGAAAATAAATATGATGACAAAATGGAGCACTTGATTCAAGAAGAATTTCAAGAGTTTGAAAATTTCATTTTATTTGAAGAATCTAAAGAAGATTTTTCCTGGATGCCAGCTTCTCTTGAAGAGATACCTGTATTTTCACCACATAATCTACTTGTTGGTTTTGGAAGAAGTCTTCTAGCCATCTTTCCAAAGGGAAGTTATATAAATAAAATACAATACCGTTTTTCTCAGTACCAGGTGGTCTTTCCTATAAAAAGCACCCTGGTCATTACCAGTACTGTTCTTCCCCTCCTTTTAAATTAATTTTAAAATATTTCTACCTTCCGCTAAAGCAACATAATTCTCCCTGACATGCTGTACCTTCAGTCTTCTGGTCTATACTGCCTGAATAGTGATCTGAGACATAAACAGCTTCAAAAGCATTATTTTTTCCCTACCAGAACAGCAATAACTGCTGAAATTGTTCTGCACCCTCATATATAGATCAGTTCAGTAACCTCATGTTCTCAGTTCTTGTGGTGTTGGTGTAAGAGGAACTTCAATGCTCTAAAAAGCCCAGTTCAGGCAACCTGATTCCCTAGATAAATTATGGAGCATGTGCTCTGCATCAAAGCTTTAGCATGATTTTTACTTTTTGTGAAGCACTGACTGGATAGTCCCCTTCTCCCTGAGAAAGACACAGAAGTATGAGTCTTCTGTTCCCATTCCAGAAACCATTGCTGTATTTCTCTGTGGGGGAAATTTCAAAGTACTGCATTTATTTTCCCATAAATATTTTATCGATCCGAAACTTCACTGGACTTCTAATACACAAATTTTTAGGATGAAGCCCAGTATTCAGAATTGATTTTTCTTTCTTGTAAGATTTTCATACTGAACACATACCTCCAAAATGTCCTGCTTTCATTACAGCTTAATATTCAATTATGTTGAATAATATTCACAGTTTGCAACAGAAAAAATTATCCTCTTCCTATTTTGATAAGCAATACTTCATGCTAAAATTCAGCCCAGAAGTGAAAGAATAAAACTGAGAAAACATATAATTAAAAAAAGAGATATTCTCATGTTTCAAGGTCTGTCACATATGAAAAAGACTCTCTCTAGAGATGTGATGGAATGATTTGAATGATTTAAATCTCATCTAGAGGAAACACAGGAATATTATACCACAGAGAATGACACAAAGAGATAGCTAAATGACATTATAGGTCTTCCGATCTAAAATTTCTCTTTCTTTAAAAGGACAATTCTATTCAGCCATCTCTGTGAGAGTTTTTCACGATTTAGATAAAAATTTATCCTCATATTTGATCCTGGTCATTCACGATGAAAACAGTATACCACTAGACAATATGCAGGAAGTTTCTGTGAAGCCATTGCGGTGGACATGACACAAAAAAGTAATTTAACCCGTAAGCTTAAGATGAAACTTAAACTAAAAGTAGCTGGAAATTTTCAGATGAAAATATTTCTTATATAGCACATTGCAGAGTCAGGACTAAATGTGAATACTGCAGTAAGTGTGTATTAAATTACTGGACACCAGCTCTTCAGGTGCAATGAAGTCTTATAGGGTGATTTGAATAGTTGAAGTTTTTGTAGTCAAAGGAAATATTTGCGTGTGTGAGCACACAACTCTCCTATTGCAGTCAATAACAACAGCTACTTTTTATGTGACTGCATTCATTTCTGTCAATATGTATAGGATTTTTGTTAGTAATCTAGCTTCTCCCAAGCAGGAAAGAGAAATAAACTAACCAAAATGTCCTGAAATTATAATCATCAAGAATATCACATTAAACCATCAAACGCTAAGGATTGTGAATGTAGTTGATTTAGGGTTCCAGTTCAGTAGATTTTTACTTGTTTTTTAGCAGATTGCGGAAGATATATTTAAATACTAAGCCTCTTCTTCAAAACATAACTTAAATTGGCTTTTAAGCAACAGATGACTCCAGCACCATTTGAAATCTGTGTTATCTCATGCTCAGATTCACCAGATAAAGACAACTAATACAAATTCATGTTATCATTTGTACAAAATTCTTATATTTGTACTATGTCTCCTGTATATATATCACATAGAAGGAATGTATGTACTCTTAGAGGTAGATTCTATTTTTAATATTTTTAATCTCTGAACAGTTTCTGAATTTGCACTGACTGCATTCTTTCATAATTGAAAGGTTCCTAAAGATTTATGCTGTCACCTTCAATCTTCCTTTTGGAAGCATTACCATCATAACTTAAAATAACATTTCCTCAGTGATTTTCTCTAGCAAGAGCCTGTGTGCATGTCAAATCAAGTATGTCAAAGCAGGTTTCCATAGGATAAATTTCAGTCATTTTCAGCATCTCCAAAAAGGTGCTCATACAGACTTTGCTGTTACTAATGCACTTCAATAATAAAAACAGAGATATGGCCATAAAGATTTCTTATATGTTTTACAAAACATAAATGAGAGGATTGAGTACTATTTTCTTCATCTACTGGGAATAAATAGAAAACAGTAGTGGGTGTAATGACTACATACTGATTTAGAAAACAACATTAATAGCTTGCATGCATAAAATTTTGAGTAAATAAACAAATGAGTAACAAAAAGAGTGGATGGCTGGATTTGGAAGACAAGGAAGTTACTGTTGCATTGGGGAAGACTTAGATGAAAACATTAGTTCAGACCTGCTGCAGATAAAGTCAGTGGGAGTTTCACCCCTGACTTTCAGACTGAATTTCAAACTATCCTGCAGCCAAAAACTTCATGAAGAAAATGGAAATGGGTTAATGGGACAAATACATATGAACAAATTTAAATAACAATTCCAAAATTTAGCATAAACCATTTTAATTTTAGCTGGAACTCTAATGCTGTTAGAATATAAATTCAAGCAGGAAAACCATTTTTACATTTTACAACAAACCATTACATTGCGAGGAGAGCAACGCAGACACTGTTTCTTTGGGCATTCCTGATGCTTTGTTGCAGTTCACTAGAGGTGTTTTAGATTGGGTTTCCTAAATCATGACTACTCTATGGAGGAGTCAGTATGACACAACACCTCACTTCATATTCTGAAACAAAATTTAAAATCATCATAAAATGAAAATGGGTAGTGTACACTTGAAATTGTTGAGAAATGGTAGTTAAAAAGAATTAGCTGAAGGGTCTCATGTTTACATAGTAAGTTAAATGTATGATGAGGGAAGAACCTTCCCAGCTGTTCCTGTTTCACAGTGTGAGTATTGAATAATCTGACTTTTCTTTGTTTGAATCATGAAGTTTGAATAATTAAACAATAGGTCGTTCAAGCTCTGTTGTGTCATCAACTAATTACTACATTTATGCTTGTCAATAGCAAACCCATGGTAGTATTTTAAATTCCATTTATTGTGCTTTAGCTTAATGCTTACTGTTACTTTTCCTCCACATTTTTTCCCATCATGAAAATTAACCCACAATATATCTTTCTGGAAAGAAAATAAACAGCTCCCTTGCCAAGCCTTTCATTACACTGTTGCTTTCCATCATGAATTGTGGTCTAACAGTAGCCTAGTAAAAAGCCAGGGCCTTTGAAGTGTTGTGCTAATTTGATTAATACGTAGTTACATCCTGTTATGATGCACTTTGCCTTATGCATTTTAAATGGAAAATGCAGAGTGGATTACATTTGTGTTAGAAACACAGCATACTAAATGAACAGCATTGAAAGTGGTCTATAATAACAAGAACTGCAACCACTTTAAACATGTAAAAGGTTATTGCTTGCAGGTTAATGATAATTGTACCAAAATACATGATTTTATAACAATTAAAAGGTCAATATAAATACTAGTGAGAATCACACAGCTGTAGTGGGAAATGCCTGATTTAAATTCCTTGAATAAAACAAAACTAAGTATTCAGAAAAATTCTCTGAACAGTGTGTCCTTCTATGAATCCCCATAAGTACTTTGAGGCTTGAAGTCATTGTTAATTCACCTTCCATCCTACCAGAAAAGAATGTTATGTGCTTTTCCCTTCTGTTTAAATGAAGACTTAGATTCAGCTTCTGTATTGGTTTATATAAATTTTCTGTCTCCTAACAGGAGACACTCTTACACTGCACTATTGCATATACTGGGTTTGGTTTTTTCACTTATCTTTTCAATAAATTAAATACATTGTTTTATCACAATGCTTTGAGATACCCGTAATCACCACAGAATAAGAAATAGATTAAATTTCAAATCTACTGAAAGCCAAAGATTTGAGCAAATCTAACTTTGTGCTCTAAGTGTGCATCAATATGATTTAAAGAGTTACATTATTATTGCACCTACTAAATTTTCTAGCAACTCAGTATAGTAAAATTGTTTTCAGAGCCAGGAGGAAGCACCTCATCAGAACTCTGTCCTTTTATGTACTTGTGCTAAAACAGATAAAATATCAACAATCAATGCTGACCCCAAAAACCTAAGTATATTTTTAAAAATTACAGTTATTGATTATGATTTGCACAGGAACTGCACACGGATTGTGTTTCACTTTTTACAGCTCTGCTTGAATGCAGAAAGGTGCCATTCTATTAACTCATTGTTTTTCCTTGTATTTCAGTCTCTGGTGTCATTATATTTCTTACTTGCTTAATCTTCAAAGCTAATCTGACACCTCTTTTTTACATATTTTAGCTGAAAAAAACCCATATGTTGGAACATGGCATCCTCATTATTGAAGAAGAAGTCCAGCAAATGACAAAGAATTGGATTAAAAAACATTAAATCACTAAGCAGTACAATAAAGTGTGGGGTTTGTTTCTGCCTATTGTATGGATTTGTTGGCAAATTCAAGGTGGCAGACACTTGTTATTCCATCTACCTCCCTCCAGGGAGAGACAGCATGTCTGCATGTGTTTCTAATTTATTTTTAAACAGTTTAATTAATGCTTCTTACCTATTCATTTGAAAAAACATAGTCATAATGTTTAATTTGTATTCCTGAAATCCAGTTGAATTGCTTTCTTTACTCAGTACAGACTTCTCAGTTCAGTTTTTATTCAGTCATTAAATAATGCTGTCCAAACTTTTTTCTTAGAAAATTTTCATGTGTTTGCAGTTTTCTCAGAGTTTACTCTATCTTTCACTAGGCAATTGTTATCCTATTAACTGTTACTTAATCTCAGAAGAAATATTCACCATCATGTTTAATATCTATTTCTAAGTTTTCTAATTTTTTCTGTATTTCTTACTAACATATCATGCAATGATGATGGAAACCATCTATGGAGCTGACTGAGAGAATACTTTTGAAAAGATTTATAATTCAAATTATTTAGATAAGGAAATCCCAATTTGATCAGACTGCAACATCTGTGGTAAAAATGCAGTGAAGTCAGCTGCAAGACCTTTCCCTTTGCCTACCGAGGTTATTGAATCAGAATCAGACAGTACTATTTTCTCCTTTTCTGACATTTACAGTATGCATTGCATTGGCAGTATACAGAGGAGAAAAACCCTCCCCTATCTTCTGAAAAATCTTGGATGCAGTTCTACACCAAGAAACTGAAATTTGTCCTTTTTTTCTGGTTCTTGTTGCCGTTACTTTGCAAACTTATAAATTATGTAATGCCCTTGTATAATGATACTTTTGAGCATTTCTTTTACTCCTCATGAGATTTCAAGAATAAAATCTGTCTTCCTAGTATACATCACAGGTATGCTGGCAACACAGTTAAGTCTATTTCATCATCACTCAGTAGCATCACCTAAAGCCAATAATGCTTACTGAAAATAATGTGGCTGTCTCAGATTCCACTCCTTAATGAATAACTTAAAAGAATAGTACTAAGTGGAGGCTCTGGTTCACACTATAAATGAATATAACAATTTTATAACAGACTAATATAATACAAAACATTGTAAACGAGGACCAAAGCATTTTAAAATTTAACTGAGGTTTTAATTTTTCATAGGATCTTTGAAAGGTATTTCAAGAAAGCCAATTAGCAAAATAATTCTGAATAGATTAATTGCATTTTTAATCACGATTATCACCAGCAGAGAGATCTGAACAGCAAAAGTTTATTATTTTATACAGTCAAATCTTTATAAAACCACTTTGTCTTACCAGAAGTCACACTGATTTCTGACCTCGAAAGAAGACAGTGAGCTGAGTGTGACTGATAACCTGGGAAAAGATTCTCCTCATACCCTTCTGTTCTGTCTTCAAAGAAGATTCAGAATATGCCTGAAGAAATAGAGTTGAACTTGGAAACCATCAAAAGTATTCAAAAATCATCACCAATAGCCTTGATAATAAGAATAAAGGAGAATGATGTCTTGTTGGTCAATGAAATCACTTGAAGAGTGATCCCCTTTCATCTGGAAACTATGAATATTCACCCAGGAAATACTAGCTGTAGTCTTTATCATTTGCATTATAAGTCTGAATGTTATAATAACATCAATGTTATTTTAAAAACATTTGAAAGCCCACACAGAGTAGAACAATAATATTTCTTGGCTCTTAATCATATTCAATACATAAGTCTCACCAAATTTTCAATTTTCCTGAGGTTCTGAAAGAATTGGAGACCAGGTGGATCACAATATTTTACACAACATCAGTGGACGGATGCATTGCAGTTTCTTACATCTCAGAGTTTCTCAAACCAGAGCCTTTAAGACTAGTCACTCTTTTCACTAATGCCTCTGCAACATTTTTCCAGGGAAGACTTTTTGGAGAAAAATGTGAAATTCATTCTGAGACTCAACACAACTTGCTGTAACCAGATAAGGACTTTAAGTGAGTAATCCTTCATAATCAAAGACACTGTGATTCTTTCATAACGGAACTTCCGTTCTGAACTATTGAAAGACAAATATAAACAGTACACAAATGAATTATACTCATTAAGGATTTATAAGCTCAACCAGATCTGTCACCATACTACTCATACATCTGAAGAGAAATTAAACCAAACCTTCATAGATTAAAGTTTGCATACCTGATACATCCAATGAACGGCTTATTTTGTCTGTAATTGAGTTAGACCCTACTGCTTATATGCAGACAGAGAGTTTCTTGCATTCTTTGACTTGTGCTGCTTCAGCAAAGCTCTCCAGAAGCGTTGCAAAGACGCAAAATAGAAGCCTTATCTGTTTCGTCAATGATTTAGGTTGGCAGTTCCCTACATGAAATGCTCATTACCAAGTAACACAGCTGATCTAGGATTTCCAACAGAAAGCACTAGAAAGGTAGGCATGAAGATGAAAGGATTTTCAAACCCACACAGGGGAAGGGACTTACTTCATTTTTTAAAATATTTATGAGCTATAAGTGAGAAATTGGTCCTGAACTATTTCTGATTATTTAAACGGATAGTTTAATACTGAATATTTTTGATTCACTAGAAGTACAAGCTTAATATTTATCACTTCCATTGGTAAAAGGGAGAGTATACAAGAACAAAGAACCAATCCTTCCCCTTTGTTATTTCATAAGGAACTTTGAAGAAATATTTATTGGATGCAGGGGGAAACACAGTGAAAAAGGATGAAGAAAACACAGAGAAAATGCCTTCTTTTCCTCACTTTTTAATAGTAAGATCAACTGGGTTGAGTACTAAGCCCCCTGGAAGATGGAAGACAGGTCCAGGGAGCAAATGAAGCCCATAATCCAAGGCTACGTAGTCAGTGATATCCTACACCACTTAGACACACATAGACTTATGGGGCCAGATGGGATCCCCTCAAGGATACTTAGGGAGGTGGTGGAAGTTCTCACTGCACCACTTCTCATCACTTAGCAGCAGTCCTGGTTAACTGGGGTGGTCCAGTTGGCCAGAGCTTGGCAAAGGTGACTTCCATCTACAAGGGCAGGAAGGAGGATCCTGGGAACCACAGGCCTGTCAGCCTGACCCCGGTACTGGAGCAAGGCCAAGGAGAGGTCAACTTGAGTGGCATCACATGACACATGCAGGACAGCCAGGGGATCAGGCCCAGTCGGATGGGTTTATGAAAGGCAGATCCTGCTTGGCCAACATGATGTCCCTCTATGACCAGCTGACCAACTGAATGCATGAGGAAAAGGCTGTGAATGTTGTCTGCCTGGACATCAGTCAAGCCTCCAACAATGTTTCCACAGCATTTTCCTGGAGAAACTGCCTCCTCATGGCTTGGACAGGTGCACTCTTCACTGGGTTAAAAACTGGGTGGATGGCCTGGCCCAGAGAGTGGTGAATGAAGACAAATTCAGATGGTGGCCAGTCACCAGTGGGGTTCTCCAGGGCTCAGTATTGGGGACAGCCTGTCTAATGTCTTTAACAATGATGTGGATGAGGGGATCAAGTGCACCCTCAGCCAGTTTGCAGATGACACCACATTGATAAGAATTTGATCAGCTGGAGGGCAGGAAGGCTGTGCAGAGGGATCTGGACAGGCTGTATCAATGGGCTGAGGCCAATGGTGTGAGTTTCAACAAGGTGAAGTTCCAGGTCAAAACTCTTCAGTCACAACAACCCCAGGCAGAGCCCCAGGCTGGGGCAGAGTGGCTGGAAAGCTGCACAGTGGAAAAGGACCTGGGGGGTGCTGGTGAAAGCTGCTGAACATGAGCCAGCAGTGCCCAGGTGGCCCAGAAGGGTGATGGCATCCTGGTCTGGATCAGCAATAGTGTGGCCAGCAGGACCAGGGCAGGGATTGTTCCCTTGTACTGGCACTTGTGAGGCCACACCTCAAATCCTGTGTCCAGTTCTGGGCCCTTCACTCCAAGAAAGACATTGAGATGCTGGAGTGAGTCCAGACAAAGACAGCAGGGCTGGTGAAGGGTCTGGAGCACAAGTATTATGAGTGACTAAGGGAGCTGGGGCTCTAAAGCCAGGAGGAAAGGAGTCAGGAGAGAGAGAGAGTGCTTTTAATTCTCTGCAACTTACCTGAAAGGAGGTTGCAATGAGGTGGGGGCTCAATCTCCTCTCAGAAAACAAGTTGTGCCAGAGGAGATTCAGACTGGACTTTAGAAAAAATTTCTTGATGGAAAGTTCAACAGTGTGCCCACAGGAGTCACCATCCTTGGAGGCATTTAAAAGATATGTAGATGTGGCACTTCAGGACATGGTTTAATGTTGAACTTGGCAGTGTTGGGTCAAAAATTGGATTAGACGTCTTTAGAGGACTTTTCCAATCTAAGTGATTCTGTGATTCTATGAATGTACCTCTTGGCCCTCCAGTTCTTTATCAGCCTATAGTAACATTTTTCTGCAGAAGTTTCCCAGACTGAGTCTACTCTTAAGACTCGTTTCTTCTACTTCCATTATCTGGTACCAGAAGAGGAAACATAATTTTACTTCTGATGTACCTCAACATTCAGCTAAGGTATTCAGACGGGTCACCATGCCACAGGATCTAAAAATAAACAAAATTTTGAGACTCAGTCACCTGGTTTTGGCACATGCATTTCTCAGCTTGGTTGAAATATCAAAAAAATACAAGACCTGGATCCTTATATTTTGCAGATGAATATCTATAAAGCATTAGACACACACTGTTTACTTACAATTGACAATAAATACAGGAAAGCTTTATGCTGAAAGTAAATTCAAACACTGGGACTTAAGTAATCAAGTGTTTTAAATCACTCTGATTAATCACTAGAATATTTTAAAGGATCTGGTTTCAGCATGTTTTGCAGAGAAAATGTCTTTTAGTCAGACTAACTTCTCTCTTTCTCTCTGGTCTATGTGTAATTCATGAACCTTTAAACATTATGGGATTATAGAGAGCTAAGCTGACATTTTTACTTTCACTTAGCAGCCTGAATAATTGGTACACTCCAAGCATTTTAAATACTAAAGTAATCATTGCTTTGAATTCATCTTGTGATGTCATAGCAGCTGACGATTGACATAATAAATTTCAAGAATATGAAAGCTTGAAAAGAATGTTAAGCATATCTTATGCTTAATACATAACAATTAAATGATCTATAACTAGCAGTATATTCTGATGTTAACTTTAATGAAATGCTTTTTAAATGTATAATGTATTGTTATTGGCTCTCCACTTCTGGGCAAGAAAAGAATTCATTAAAGTTTTTTGTGTGTTTTTCTCAGAATCAGAAAGAAATGTATAGAAAAAATTTCAAATTTACTTAATATTTTGAATAAAATTGGAAGTTTGGTGATGAAAATTATAAATTTGACTTTCAGGGCTGGAAACTGCCTCAAGTTGCTCTGAAAGTCAATCATAACCAAAGAACAAACAACTGCAGCATGTGTCAACTGCAATTTAATGTGAAAACTCAGTTGGCAGCTATTTCCTAAGAGGTTTTGGAGTGGAGGACATATAGCCTCCCAACAATCAGCCTGTGGTGCAGATCCTGATCCCACAGTTCGGAAAAGTCCACAAGGCCATGCAGCCTGCCTTGAAGGTATAGATCAGATCTATCACAAGCTAAAAAATTTCTGGAATAACGCTTCACAATTTAGAGTACTACAATCACTTCTCTCCTAAGGCAGACTTCCTCTGGTTCGTGGAATTTGAACAGATTTAATATCTACATTCAACAGATATTGAGTAGAAGAAGTCATCCATGAAAACAGAAGACCAAAAGTTGAATGTTGTCTTTGGTTCTTCCTAAACAACCTGGGAAATGTTGCTGCCATCAAAATAGGAATTAAGGACAAAGGAAATGTTTTAGCTTAGAGTTAATGTTTTCCTCTACTAGCTTGTATGGAACTATGTTTTTAGTGTTGAAATTAGTGTCGAACATGTTGGGGTGATTTTGCTGTTACTAAGCAGCTCTTAGACACGGTCAAGGCGTTCTGTTCCTCACCCCTTCCCACCAGTGAGTAGGATAGGGATGCACAAGATCTTGGCAGGGGCCACAGTTGGGATAGCTGACCCCAGCTGGCCACAGGGATATTGTGTACCGTGTGACATCATGCTTGGTGTACAAGGCTGTGGGAAGGAGGAGAAAGGATGGGATGTTCAGAGGGATAAGTTAGTCTTCCCAAGCCACCATTACACGTGATGAAACCCTGCTGTCCTGAGGATGGCTGACACCTTCCTGCCCATGGGAAGCAGTGAATGAATCCCTTGTTTTGCTCTTTGTGTGTTCACAGCTTTTGCTTTCCCCACTAAATTGTCTGTATCTCAACCTATGAGTTTTCTCAGATTTGCTCTTCTGATTCTCTTCCCCATCTGCTGTGGGGGAATGCATGAGTGGCTGGGTGTTGTCAGTTTGGGTTATACCGCGACACCCAGAAATCATGCTGCACTTCATAGATATCAAGACACTTATTGAATACCAACACATTGGGATAGGAGGAGGAAAGCCTCATTGTCCTTCTGAAAAAATGATTATTTTAGGAAAAAGAAAGTAGCTTAAAAAAGAAAGAGTAAGAGAGGTCACTTTTTCCAGCCACAAACCGCATAAAGATAGTGTTTGGATGCAAAAATAGTAATCCAGATGCTTCTTTTGGACTGATTCCCATCTGCTGATGCCAGTCGGTGTTCTCTCCTGGTCATGTAGATGAATGTCAGAAACAGCAACAGGGAGAGGTTCCATTTGGCCTGGAAATTTTTTGAAAGGAAGGCAGAAATGAGGATGGACTGCTTTGACTTAGAAGTCTCTCCCTAAAAGAGGGTTCATGGCTCATAAAGTCTCAGAAGTTTCTCTTTCACCTCCAAATACAGATACATTCTTAATCTTTCTATTTAGAGTTCTTTTCTCCTCTCCGGCTTCTGTGGGTTTGTATAGAAGGGCTGACGTTCTATATGGTTACAAAGAATGTAAAAGTTTAGTAGTAAAATGTTTAGGATTGTAATGTCAAAAACCTTGTCAAGAATGGAATACAACTAAGAGATCACTGAGAATGCAGAAACAGAAACAGTAGAAGTTGGTCATACCTGATAACTGTTTCAAGATAAACTTCACTGAAAACAGAACATGAATAGTATAAAATTCTCTTTTACAATGCAGTAATAACAGAAATTCTGTTTATATTACAGTAGCACCAAATACTCCTGAGGAAGACTGACACACTCTTGTTTTGAACAGACTGTAATCATTGACCACAGAAAGGATTTTCTTGGAATATAGAATGCTCTAACTCAGAGGCAATATCCTTTACTTATTAATTTATAATATATGTAAGGATAAAGCAAAATCAGTCAGTTAAGCTTTTGAAGCCGTACCACAGTAAGCAGTGTAATTGTTGATTGTCTTCAGTTTGATAATGGATTGCACAGGAAACAGACCTGAGAAATACTTATGACCACACAACTGCCAAGCAACGATCATGATACAAGCATGATTAAGCTGCAGTTCCACGTAAATCATGGCAGTGACAAAAACTCCCATGATAGCAGTCTATAAACAAGACAAGTTCTCTACTGCAGGAGAGGTTTTACATTTTCTAAAATGAGTGAACAAAGATTTCCATATGGATAATTACCACAAGGCTGACTGGAGTTTATGCAAAATAAATCACTCAAAAAAGCCTGTCACCTCATCAGATGAAAGGCAATATGAAAATGGAATTAGTCATAAATATAATTCTACCACAGCATCTAAGAACAGTTCTGAAAGTTCTGAATTATTTTTAATGTGGAATTGTTTTGTTGACTGTTTTAATTGCTAAGGAACTCAAGAGATCTGCAAGTTGGCTTCTGCAGAATGAATAGTGTGCTATTTTATTAACTACAGCAGCAATGTGTTGTTCCACAAGTTTCACTTGTAGCTAAAATTGCTTATATTAAATTTTTCTATATTGCCATCGGTGTATTCTTTCGTCCTATAAGTGGAGAAACAATTAAATAATTGATTGAAAGGGACATATTTATCTCCTGTCATCGCTGATGCTTAAAACGATAGAAATATAAAAATATTGTTGGAAGTCCTTTGTTACTAGAGAGAGAAGAGGGTACTAATTATTATTTTTTCATTATTTTTTCATTATTTTAAAGATATGAAATAGCATTAGAAATATTTTCAAATGGAAAACGTATATTACAATTTAAAAGTTTGAAAGTTGTCATTTTCAAACTATAATGTCAACTCTAGCAGGTAGAATTTTCTTTAAAAAATTAATGGATAATGAAAATTATTTCCTGCTAATTGTTCAGTTATCTCATTCTTTCTAATTAAAATATTTTGTTTATGTTAATTTCAAGTCCTTTTTCTCCATTTGTCAAGATAGTTTCAAAGTCTTAGAGGGTGTATCTTTATGTCTACCTTGCAATATAAATAAATGCAAATTCTGAGACACAGAACCCAAAAGTTATTGATATCTATACCTTTCAATTAAAACAGAAACAGAGGAACAAACTTCAAAATGTCTCCAACATGCAAAAAATTACTTTAGTATTTTATCTAGATATTGGCCTGTTGAAATAACTTAATACTTTAAGGGTGAGTGCTTAGGCACTTCTCACAGATGAATATGGCATCTCTCTCAGTAAAAAGGGGTTTTTTTATGACACAGTCTTAAAATTAGAATAGTCTGATCTGGTGTGTGATTAAATTTATAACATAATGCATTTTGCTGAAGGATAAATTATTGATGACACTATCCTTAGTCATAAATGTAAATCTATTCCAAAAAATATATCACAGCAAAGCTGAAAAAGGGAATGAAAGTTCAGTTTTATTTATTGCCTCTCATATACTTCCGAATTATTTTCCATCAAAGAAATTACTGAAGGCCAATACTGCTGCTTCATCTAAAAGAATCCAGACTTTCCAGAAAACAGCAACATTAGTGAAGACTTGAAACATGACAAAAACTTGGATGCAGATTGAGGAATTTTAAGAAGAATACAATGTATTGTGTAAATTCCATGGGCTGTTTGGCCTTGCTTCCACCAGCAAGTATGATGTGAATGTGTTATGATGCCTTGTCATGCTGCAGTTCCCAAGGTGTTTCAAAACTTACAGAGTAAGTAAGTTGTGTACACTTCAGATACATCTATATAAAGAAAGTAGGTATTTTCCTTTAGCAGACATATTAGGATTGGTCAAAGAGGTCTGCCAAATACCAATTTAGTTGTGAATTCCCATACAAATTTAGTTTTAATTCAAAATGCAAATAATTTCATTAACTCCTTTCTGGGGGAAAAAAAAACCCCAAACAACGACTTAATTATATAGAATCTACTCAGTGCAACTTAAAAGGCTAGGCTGCAGTATCTCACAGTTGGACTGTACATTCAAAAACAGTAGAAATTTACTTTTAGAGTAGAAATACATGAAGTTTTGTTAGCATGCCCTTTAAAGTATTGTGTCTGTGTCATCCTTCAGATGAAAGAATGAGGGCTGCTTTGCATTTTTCTATCTCCCATTCACAGACTGCATGAAAAATAACTGAAATATAATTATTATAATTAATAATAGTTTTTATAAACAAGTTAATTAATTGATTTGTCTTTTGGAGTCAGCATGAGCAGCAATCTTGCCTACTGCCCCATGAGCTGTATATTTCTTTTTTTGCTCCCTTTTGTGAAAAATTAATGCCCAAGTAGCAACCTTACTCCAGTATGAGTTATTTGCAGTTTTGCTGCAAAATAACAAGAGCTTGCAACAAAGCAATACAAACACAGCATGAGATTTTATGAGTGCTGAATCTTGATGGAGGAAGATAAACAAGTCGTGAAAAATGTCCCAAAGGACTGAATGGTTTTCAGTGGGTTTTTTCCCAAATGTGGAATGAAATCCTAAAGCATTTGTTTCTAAAATCTCTGCTATAAACTCTCTCTTCCCTATAATCTCGTCAGCTCTGGGGCAACAGAATCTCTAAGGTCAGCCTTTCTGTTAACTACAACGCTTATATTTCTCCTCTATTTCTTGGCAGTAGAAAGGAATGGATGATTTATTTTTAGTGACTTGCTCAACCCAGCACAAGGCGCTCGGTAAGTGACTTTTTTTTTTTTTTTTTAACTGTCAGGATTGCCAGCAATAGCGCTGCTCACAGTAGTATTAACTGCATCTATAAACCCCAGCACCACTTCTCTTGGCTCAGACACAGTTGTATGTTCTTCAAATTTCTTTCTGATATTTCAGGCTCTCTTTTCCACAACATGATGAGTAATGTGTGAGATAAACTGGCATGTGTTATGAGACCAGCACAGCACGCACGGGTGAATTAGTTGCATTATCAGTATAAATGACAAAAAAGTTTTCTGACCCATAACATATGTTTGGGTGAGAGGAGAAAGATGCAGGAGAAAGCAGTAATGACATGATCCGGCTACTCCATCTTAAAACAGATGTTTCTTTTAATCAAACAAGAATAGTAACAACAAAAACAAGAAGTTGTTTACAGTTCACTATTCTTTCCTTAAAAAAAAAAAGTTTATTTGGGAAATTAAAACATTTTAAAGGAGCCTCTCCTCTGTTCCCAGACTGAGCAATTTAAATTTTCACTCTACCTTAAGTGGAATTTACTTGCTTAAATCTGGCCAGCATTGACTGAAGAATTGATACTACAGTAGTCATATCAGAAGTCTCTCTTTCCACAAATAAATCTTCAAACACAAAATAAAAATCTGTAAAATCAAAAACAATATTAAAGCAGAACACAGAGAATTATGTGCTGTTTGCTTTAAGTGATGCTATAGTAGGGATGCCATTAAAAAGTTTTGTGAGCATACAGATGATTTTTAACACTCAGTTTTCTAAAATAGTAGTCCATAAAAAGGAAATAGAAAGTAAGCTTTGTTGTCTATGGAAATCACTCTTTAAAAGGTTCTTTCAATTACAATATATCGAAGCATGTCTGCAAATGCTGACTGCAGTACTAAGTTCATTTTACAGCCAAGACATGAAAGCCGGAAGTGTAGATCCCAGGCAGATGAGAATGGCAACGCCATTTGTTAAATCATCAGGAAGGCACCTTTGTGCTCTCTTTCTTTCTGTCTTGCCCATTTCAGGAAGTTATACATAAACAGTTCAAAAATTCTTTCATTATCATTCCTCCAACCTCCTCAAAACAGTCTTTCACTCCATCCCCTTTATGGGACACGACGGAAATCAAGCTCCTGTTCCCCTGGGCTACCCTGGCTGTGGGGCTGCTGGCTGGGGGACGTGCCACAGTGCAGGGCCACAGCAACCTCCCTCTGCATGTGGGCTGGGTCATGGCCCACAGGAGCCTCTCCACCCAGAAGGGGTAGCTGGGCTTGGATAGAAGCGTAGCTGCTTCAGGGAGATGTGCAACACCCAGTTCCCCACCCTCCCCCTCTTCCTCTGCTCTGCCCTTGTGCCATCCTGTGTTTTCTGCTTGAGCTAAGGGTCTCTTGCAATGGGTTCTTCTCTTCAGGGTCCTGCATGCTTAGACCTCGGCAGCTCTCTTCTGCACTCTAGTAATAATGCAGAGGTGTCCTCTTGTCTTTGCTGTTGTGACGTCTCTGAAAGCAGCACCCTGTGCCCTGTGGGAGCCCACCGACTCCTCCAGGGCTGGGGGTCCCACTTGTCGCACTGGTGGAGACACAGCTGTGGCACCAAGGCAGGTAGAGGCTGTGCATGGAGTGAGGCACTGTGGAAGGTAGGGAAGGTGATGTTTCCCTGGGGGCAGAATTTCCAGCGAGTAGTTCTTGTACTTGCTTGGTATTGGCAGAGATTTGCTGAGTCCATGTGGGATTCCTGACACTTCCTCATTTCCTCCCAACAAGCCTGAGGTTCAAGTAAATAAATAAACTATAAATGACAAGGAGAAAGGCCAGGAGAGGGTTCCAGCTGTCATCATGCAAATCCAGAATGCTTTTGACTCCAGCTATATTCCATTCATGTTAACAAATTAAAACACAAAGACATATTTGTGCAAAAAAATAGAAAAGAGCTGCTCTGTCAGAAAATTATTCTCAAAACCATCATTGTTTATATTATATTCTTTCTTTACATATTTATAGCAAAAGCTCAGCAAAGTGATTCCTGTGTAAGACAAAAAGAGAATTTTTCAATTATTTTTATGGCACCAATAAAAGGTAAAAAGGAAGGTACCTAACTGTCATCAGATAAAACTCCATCACCTCCCAGTCTCATTGAACAGCAAGGCAATCTATTCACACATTAATTATTTATATTGAAAGACTCCATCATGTACAAACAAATGCTTTGTACTAAAGTAGGATGAAAAATGTTATTTATATTTTGGCATCACAATAACTTGCCTATCTCCACTATTACTGACACAAGAAGTGCAAACAAACTTCAGCTGGTAGATCTAAATGCTGGACAAGGTCTGATTCTGACACAGCAGGCTAATCAGCTTCAACCTTCTGTTCAGTAAAATAGCTTTCTGGTTACCTGGACAGTAAAAGTCAGTAATACACATGCCACAAATTTAGGTTATTCATTTTGATATTCAGTTCAGTTCAATATCCCCATATAGTCATGTTGTTTAAATGTGTGCTATGCTCCTACATCAAAGAATTTTAAAATCAGACTTTTCGCATCCATTTCACCTTTTGTGAAGTACTCCATTATCTGGGTATTCCTGTTGAAAACATAAGCCACGAAACAGCAACTTCCTATTTAAATTGCTGTTGTCAGACTTCAGAGTCAATACCCACAAAGAAAAAGTGGAGACTTAATTAATCCAGTTCACATCTCAGAAATTCTGCTTTCAGCTTTGAAGTCTCAAACGCAGGTTTTTCGTGACTGAACCATTCCTGTGGGCTCCCATGTGGACAAGAGTTCACCCTCTGTTTTTGTTTCAGGCATGGTGATAAGCAGCAGACAGTTTAGGTAACCTGCCATTTGCAGTCTTGATCCAAGTGGAGCCCGATTCTTCCTCTGGAGCTTTAATGCTTATTTACATTAAGGTACTTTTCATGAAAAAGAATATCTTGCTTAGGGCAAATATGTTTAATGTTTACTGCATTTATTACATAGAAACTATTCTCCTTAAAAAAATATTTACCTCAATCTGAAAGCCTCCCTCATTTTAAAATAACACTAAGCTAGTTTACATAGAGACTTTACAATCACATTATTTTTCAATAACTTATTTTCATTGATCAGTCTAACAGTTTGACATGTTATTTATGGGCTACTGTGATGAATCACATCCGTTTCCAAGGTAAAGTAAGCAAATTCTCTGTTTATAGGATTAAAGTTGAAGGTCAGATTTGATTATATTTTCTGTTCTACTACAGCAATATAAAGCAAGGCCTTTAGACTTCAGAATTGGCAACCAGTCATATGAGATGCTTTTATACTTAAAAACTGACCACAAATTTTGATTAAATCATAATTAACATCTGAGAGGCAGGAAACCTAGCAGATAACTGCAATAGACTCTGAGATGAATTTATTTTGTGTTCTGAATATGCACTTTAATTTTTTTTTACCTTGCAAAGAGGATTTATTTATTTTTAATCTTTTTTAAGAAAAGAGTTTATATTTACTGGAGTGCGAGAGCTGGGAAAACACTAACCTTCAACGCTTATGGTGTCTTGTGGTATTTATCTAACTCACTGGCCCACTGCTGTTGAACTTCTACCAGTGTATATTTATCAGTTAGCCATTGGCAGGTGCAAGTGAAATTTGCCTTGTCCAGAAATGTAATGTATAAACAACATTTAACCCCCCTTTTTAGCAACGCATTATTAAGGTCTGAGCTGGGGTCTCAGAGCTGCTGAAGCTCTGGCGACCTTAAATTGTAAAGGATGTTTTTGTGCAATGCAATAATTCATTACCCACATACCCTCCACTCCAGCCAAAAACAATGCCCAGCACGCTCATACAGCCAAAGGGAGGGGGCACAGTCGATGGAAATATTTGCTTTAAAAGATAAACATGTGCTGATGAGAATCACATCCAAAACCTCCCTAATAAACTATTCAACAAAGGAAGCATGAAAGGGAAGATTGTGAAGTATGTGCTTTCAGTGAGCTGCGGAAAGGTGGCTTAGGAGGCTTCTTGTGATACAACACGAGTATTGTTGCACTTAGATTAGAGGTACTGACCTTGCTTCATCACCCAGCTTTATAAACCTGTCTCTACACTGCATGTCTTTTTTGTCTTGGAAGGATTTATGTCAAATCATTTGTTACTGTGTACGTTGTTGTGCCAAGACTTTGCAAATCCTGGCTTGTGACTGCAGCTATCCTTTTAGGTCAGGACTAGAGAATATTATTAGTGCATCCAGTGGAAACAGACAAGATTCTCCCTTCAAACTAGAACTCTTCAGAGAGGTCTGAATCATGATTAAAGATTATTACACAGCAGGCTTTTCTATGGGCAGACTCTGTCCTCTATTATCAAGGGGAAGAAGAACCCACTCACACAGGAGTATCCCCATCCACAGGACTTTCTGGTGCTAGGTCTATCCAGGCACCAGAACTAAAAGTGAACTGGTAGAGCTTAGGGAGAAAAAGTTAGTGCAGAAAGACAGAAACATAAACCATGCTGTGGCACCGTGAGGAAAGAGGCAGTACCAGAAATGAGTCTGTGTGAAAATTGCTGTCTTACTATTATTGGCATAAATCTAGAGATCTCTCTAGTCCTCCTTCTGGAGCCCATGTTGGCCCTTTTTAGCTCTCCTGGCACATTCCAATGGATGAAAAGGGTTGAATTGACAAAGTAGACTGAGCTACCTCCTGGGTGTTGTAGCTTTAACTGTATCGAGGTACGGATGAGGATGAGCTGAAAATATACTAGAAAAGCCTGTCAGAGGTGACCGCCTTCAGGAGGTTAAGACTGGATCCAGAGCCCTCACAGAGTCCCAGAGAGCTGATTACTGACACAATTTTCATAGCTTTGGAGACTCAAAGTGTGTGTCTATGAGATCAGACCTGGGCCTGAGCAAAAGGAGATGCACGAACACTCCAGTACAGGAAAAATCTCAGGAAGCACAAACTCTGGAGTCGTTTATCTCAGAGACACAGTTTGTGCTATAGCCCACGCCTACAAATCGCTACATACCCCCATGCTAATGAGCTAGCTGAAATGGGAAATTAACCAAAAAGACAGACTGAAGGTCATACCTGTTTCCTTCCCTGCTTATTTGAAGGCTTAGAAAGGGGCAAATTTACGCCCCATAGTGAAGCTAAAAGTGAGGGTTTTGATAAGGGAGCAACTGAACCCCACACAGCTCATAAAAACCACCGTGTAAATGTCTCCTACCACCAGCTATGCACTAGTTTAGCAAGGCTTGACCCAGAGTTTATGCAGCTTGAACAAGATGCAAAGTGGAGCCCCTGTGCCTTTTTGTTCTCAGAGAGAGATATGGATGTCACACACAGCCTTGTCCTTACTGAAGAAAATTTCGCATTCTCTTCAGAAGTTCAGTCTTTATCTCTGAGTTTCTGCACCCACACCAATTAAATGATTCCATCTTTAGCACTAAAGAATTTGTCTTGTAAAATAGGTCTTCAGCTTTGAAGTTTAGTGCAATTAAAATCAAATACAGCTAATTAGGAGTGTAGTGCATCAGTTAGTATTCAAACGAATTCTGTTGATGATTCAGGACTACTTTCATGAGCAAGAATTTTCAGGACTGGACTCCATATTCATTAAGGGAGAGCCTGTTTTTACTCCTAACTTGCGAACAGCAGATGGATCACAACAGGATCCTTACACAGCATAAAGGTGAGCAAATAGATGAGGACTTAGAGGATCAGAATCCTCCCAAACACATTGCTTGTACTTCACTGATTTCTACTAACAAGGATTAAGCTGCGTAGTTTTCTTGTGTGCTGTGAGTTTTGACAACAATAAAATGTTCCCTATTTCCATATGACACAGCCAGGTCCAGATGTGCTATTCTGGTTTGAGATGGTTAAACTTTTTTTTGTTACTATGGAGATTATCTACTGAATGGTTTACTTACCGCCTCAAAGCTGTCATCGCGTACTGTTTAATTTATAGAGCTGGTCCAAATCTCTGTGGAAAAAAAGTCACCAATATTTCTCACAACTTTCTTTGATTTATTTTTCAGTGTCAACCAAGACATAACATTTATTATGATTCACCTTAGCATGATGGCATTTCATTATTCTTTCTGAAGAAGATGTTCCTGAAAAAAAGAGATCAAAATCTCCTTAGCCTCCTGGATATCACATAATAAATGAGGGGGTCTGTTTTTCCTCAGTGCCTCAATAAGAAGAAGTGTTTATGTTTCAGGACCAAGCCCCCGCAGAATATTTACAAAATTTGTTGCGAGGTGTTGAGACATAAACCTGAAGTTCAAAACCTACATCAAATACAAATGAAGACCTATAAAATATAGTGTAAAACAAAAAGTCAGAAGAAAAAATTGTAAATGTTTTTAAGAATTACTGAAATCCTTAAGTGTCTTTCCCATAAATAACACATAAAATTAATTTTATCAAATGGACTTTGGTGTTAACATCCTAAATATTATAAATTAATTAAATTGCAGTGTGCTAAAATAAAAAAGCCAAACATTCTAGAGTTGCTATAGATAGCCAGCCAAAGCCCATTACACTCTTTCTTGAGCAAGCAAGCGAGAGAGACTTAAAATAGCATCCGCTTTACATAAGAAATTGTTATCAGAAGCTAAAACCCTAAACTGAAAGTTACTTTGAATTTCATTGTGGTAAATGAATATGAATTTATTTTATTACATGGAAAAGTGTTTTCCGGAAATCTCACAGAAAACAAACCAGAGTAGGACTTGATTAACAGTAAGAATAGCCAGATGATCTTGACTATAGGTCCTTAGAAAACAGCATCACCTTCATGATTTCATAATAACACTTGTTTTACCTCATTCCATGATCTATAAGGCATACTAGCATTTTATTGCTTCGGAAAGATTAAGAAAAGTGTCCTGATATACTTATATATAACTGATATTTGTCAAAGCATGCATGTTTACTTTTCTGTGTATTTTTGTATATTAGCATTAAGAAATTGATATTTAAATTTGTACTGAAACAGAATAAATTCCATCTTATATTAAGCACTGTATGCAGAAGGAAGCAGAGTCTTGGAGGCATTTCTGTTCTGGGTCTCAGATCTCTTCTCAAGTCATACAAAGGCAGATGTCACAGGGGTCATATAAAGGTCTCGTCTCTGATATGAGCTTTAAGGAGCCTCTGTGGGAACACACATGTTGAAAGGTTGTGTGCTTTAAAAATGTGTAACCTAGCTTGAATGCTAGGACACAAGCAGTTGTACAGTATCAAGTTCTTATAAAATAGTTTGTGATGGCTGAGGAAATGTATTCTACAAAACAAACATTTCATTGCTGCAATCAAGTTCATGCATCAGTGTGAAGTGTCAGTGCATCACACAGTTCAGAAGCATAAAGCTGTTCGGCTTCCTCACCTGTATGCTTTCTTAGCCAACCCTGCATCTGAAAATGTCCTTCCCTTGCTTCTACCCAGAGTCATACTCCTCTCTCACTTTTCCACCTGCACACAGAATGTCAAAGGACTACTTATTCCCTTGGATTTTAGACTAGGGCCAGGGATCTTGCTAGTTGTGTCTTCACAGTGCTGGCTGTTCAGACTTTGTGCAGCTCAACTACTGTCATAAATTGGGTATTTTTTCACTAGGTGATTTTTAGCCATGCTATTCCCTGTTCCAGCTGCCAGTGCATTACACAAACACACAGATCAGCACAGAGCAGAGGAGAGGTGCAAGGGTGGGAATAAAAGGCTGGAAAAGGGGCAAGAACTTTTCATACCAGCAGCAGCTTCAGTTTGCATCCTGTTACAGGCTCACTCAATCTTCCTCGAACAGTCCTTTGCTCAGGTCTATATATCTCCAGCTGTGGCTTCTATTGTCTCCAGCTATTTCATAACTTGACACTTAATTGTGCCTTTCATTTCACCAGAAGGGAAGAGTTTTAACATATCTGTTGGTCTTAACATGTTCTGCAGTTTGCCCACAGTTCAAAGGTTCACGTGGTGTCTGTCTTAGTCACTGCTAGGGCAGCAACAGGAAAGCTCTACAGTGAATAGAGAAGTTGTTTTTAATTAAAGAGATGAGTATTTCATTTTCTCAGCCAATCTGAAGGTTACCAGGAGACGACAGTGAACATGTCCCCCTTCTGCTTTGTAAGTCAAGGTTGGAGTCACAAAATGGGACCTGTGCATACTCCATACCAGGACTGCAAAGGTAGGAACAGGAAAGCCCTGGAAACACCAGGTATCTGGGGTAGATAGTAGGTGATAGGTCAGGCTCATAGCACAAATTAATTAGGAGGGTTAGGAGGGTTTTTTTCTTCCAGGAAGAGAAAAAAGCCAAAGAGCGTCCAAAGGCTACAATTAGAGCTTGTAAGTAAAAAAACTGAAACTGGTCAAGGAGTTAAAACCATGGAGCACTGATGGTAAAAGGAAGAAGTGATGACTGTGTGAAGGTAGGTGGTAGAAGCACTGGTGTGTGGGTGACACTGGAACCCCTCCTCACAACCACGGGTGGCTCCACCAAGCAGCCAAGCTCTGCAGTACTGGAGCCAAGGGGCTCCCCCTGCACAGTGCCACTGCTCCTGCCACAGGGCTGACTCCCTTTCTGAGCTCTCTGGCTCTCAGCACACATATCTCCTCACGTGACTCCCTTGTGCAGTACAGATTGGCCCTAAGACTCTTTTACATCACTCTGGGAATGAAATACAAATAAATCCAGATTAAGGCTTTTTCCTACAGACAGTGTGGGATAAAGCTTTACTTTCCCCGACATGCACACACTCACACACAACATATGCACACACCAGCTTGAGTTACCCTGTTTTTACAGATTCAAGGCCAGCCTTAGACAAGTTACCGTGTTGTAAGCACATATGCCTCATCATTCTATACCTGATCAACACTGCATGCAACTTGTCCTGCCATTTATGACATAGTTCAATTTGGCCCACAAATGTTGTTAGCATCAGGTTAGTACTTTTTAATTCCACATTTGTCCAAAGATCTTTGGCAACAGCATAAATCGTTGCCAAAGCTTAATGCTAATCTCCTGAATTTTGAAAGCACAACAGGCAAAGTCAACCCCTGAATACATCTGAGACACAAGCATTCAAGACACAAACATTTGCAGGAAATAACAAAGCCCTGCTATTTCTACAGTCAAATAATAGCACTAGTGCTGAACAGAGAACAATTTTAGAGAACAAAAAGGTGGTGACATTAAAAATATACCTGATTAAATGGGACTTTTTGTTTTGCCAAATGCCTGGGTTTCTGTTAGAAACAGATAATTCCCTTCAATTGTGTGGGTCAAAATTTGTGGGAATGAAACCAAAAGAAAGCGTAGGACATGATTTTTTTGCAATGGGTGGCCGAACAGTTATTTATACGCAGTGCTGCCACAATTGAGACTTGGTTTCTATTTGCTGATGAGTGAATTCCAAACCAGGGGAGGCATGGGAAACTTGCAATGATCTCACTTGGGTGCCCCTCATTCTCCTGCCAAAACTCAGGAATACCTTAAACACAATTTGTTTTTAAAAACAAGTTCTTCCTTTTAGCACAGCTCATGATGTTCCAAATGAATGGCTGTGTCCTACTGCTAAGTATGATGTCACATCCCCTAGTCATCCTTTCCCCATTTAGACACACAGTGAAATTAAAATTGCCTTTAGACCAGTGCACACAAAACCAGACTTATTTCCAGAATTACACTGCAAAAATTAAGAGTTTAATTGCTGGCAAAGCAAGCTTCTCACTCTTTTTTATTTATTCGTCTTTTCAGTTGATGAAGATACAATCTCCTGCAAGCTTTCAAAAGAATACATCCAAACAGTGAAACCAGGATCCAGGAAACAGAACTGAAAAGGACAGAACTATCCCTGGTGACAAGTAATAGTAAGGAGGTAAAAGGAGTTCAGACAAGACAGGAAAGATCATATTTTCAGCTAATATGACTATCACAAAGCATTGATACACCTTTTCACTTGGTAAATAATAAAAATCTTGGCATTCATAGTGTTTCACATGGCCTGCCTAATAAAAGATGGAGAAACAGTGCCTAGCATCCCAGACAACTCCTCTAGGCTCAGAGCTGTCCTCCACTTGCACCATGCCAGCATCTGTGAGACATGCCCACTCACTCCCTGGTTAACAGGAATACAAACCCCAGCCCAGCCCTCTTCTCACCTCTGTATGTGGCACAAGATGCACTAATTCCTAAGCACCACCGATCCCAGGCTCAAGCATTGTGGCAGCAGCTGAACAGCCCGAATCATAAATTATCGCTTTGCAATGGCTGGTGAAATTGGGCTTGATTCTCACATCACTTACACACTAGGCTTGCACCAGTAGAACTGCGTGGATTTTTGCTGAGGTATATTTGATTCACTCCAGTGTAAACAAGAAGCAGCTTTACTCAGTTACTTTCCAAGCTGGGGGGTCTCTGGCAGAGCAATATGAGTAAGGGTGCATCAGCTGCCTGAGAGTGCCTTGCCCACAGCAATGCTAAACACTACCACTGTCATCTGCTTTGTATTCTTCCCAAGTCTCCAAATCATCTTTTAAAAAGGATACAGAAAAGTACCATTAAGAATCCATCCCCATCAGCTGGTCAGTCCCATTCTAACACACTCCTGTCATGATTACCAACACGTTACACCATGTGTAAAGACAACACTGTTGAGGTTTACCTGGTTGGTTTATAGGCAATCAAATGTAGATGTCAAAAATACCCCTCCATCTTGGTCCTTCACTCTTCCCTCTCACCACTAGTAGAGTTACTAACACGGTATGTTGGCACAATCAGCTGTTTAAGCAATATTTGCTGAGAAGCAGTTCAAAGGACATATGTGGTGTGCCTGTGTGTGCATGCATCGATACACAGGTGAGACTGAAAGTTGATCTTGCAGAGGTAAGAATGTGGACCACCTCACTTCTTCTTGAATCTGTACTCTTCCTTCTGTGTGTTGAGACTTTCTTAGGTCTCCCAGTTCCTTTGTTCCTTGGTATAGCTGGCCATAGTAGCATGGGGAATACATAAATATTTAAGGGACTAGAGGGAATGGTGTGACAAAGAATTACCTCTTCCAAAGAACTACTGGAAAATATTGCTTGGTAAAAGAAAAATATGTCAAGTTTCCCTTCCGTCTTTCTAATCCATATTTTTCATCATAACTTTCTTCCTGTAAGACATACTTTTTCTCTCTGTCTTTTCTCTTAAATTTCTCTATATTTTTTCCTAAGATTTACCTCAGAGATTTTATCTAATCTGTGAAGTTTTAGCTAATACTCCTGCACTTAAAGTTCAGGAGCAGTGGTGTTCTTAGCACAAGAATCACAAGCAAACAAACCAAAACAGGAGGTAGGGTTTCCAGCTTACAAAAGAAAAACCAAGCAGGGACCAGCATTCTGGTTCCATGTTTGACTAGTGTATGGCCCACCAGGGTTTGGCCTCTGACATAATCAGCAGGAACAGCTGTAATAATATCCAAAAGACAATCCACCAATTAACTGTTCTCTAAAAGCCACTCTGCTTGTCCATGACTACTCTGGAATTTGTGTACTGTATGGTGCTGGTCTTCAGCTAATAGGAGCAAAAAGACCTCTTCTTTCATGATGAGAAAATTAATGTAAATAGAGGATCCTCTAGTCTGGCTTGGTCCCGTCTGCAGACAATTGCATCTAGATATTCTCTGTGTTGGTAACTTAAAATTACCCTCATAGAGTAGTGTTTTCTGCTTTTGATATTTTGATATTCAATATCATATTCATTTTCTCAGCCCCAGAGTTCCCAGTACAAGGCATGTGCCATTCTGAAGTGTCAGAGATGTAAGGAGGAATTTGAGCACTTCACTGATGACACAAAAGAGCTTTAAAATAGGTACTGTTCCACATCAGAGTGGGTGCATTTTGGAATCCACTGCATGCTCATATGGAATGCTCATAGATATATTTTCAAAGACTGCAGTATATAAATAAAATGTACTAAAAACAAAGGAAAACACTAGAAAAAAAAATGCTTGCTGCCCACTGCAGGGTAAAATACAGCATTGAATTAAATAGTAGATATGTATGTTTTTATCATTCTCTTTCTATAAACAGAATCTGCAACAAAATTATTTAATTTCAATATTTTACTCTAAGTATGCATTAAAATTTAGAAATATATATGGTTAAAAACCTCCAATGAAAAATTAAGAAACAGTAAAATGGAGGAAATCGATTTAGGGCACCTCATATTAACCTATAAACATAATTCATATGAATTTTGGGGATCCAGAAAACAGGATTCAAGATATTGATCATCCTCCTCACTACAGAAGCACAAATTTGTGCCAAAATTCTCTAATGTTTTGAACTGCACGTGCACATAGTACAGAGACGCTATGATACCCAAACTGTCGCTGTCTCCTACTGGCCAGCCTCTGAATATATCTAACATCCACCTAGTGTAAAACCCTCTGTTTCAGAACAAAGAATGACCTGGATGATGCAAGCTATTTGTTTTTTAAGAACATCAGAGAGTTAGTAAGAAAATAGTAACTCAAGAGTGTATCACTTGAAAGAAACACAACTATTCAATCAACAGAAATACAAGAACAAAATGAACATAGGGCCTGAGGGTAGGATACAATTTGTTCTTCTAAGACTATTTGGATTTCCAGGTAAAGTTTATGAACTTTGGTTCTGAAAACAATTGCTGAACATTGTGGAAAATAAGGATTGTTAGGAACTGGGGAATATTTCTGATAAACTGCTTGTTTTCTTGTTTAAATGACAAAGTTTCAGAGATGAATGGGTGGCAAGCCAGGACTTTATACAGTCCTCATTATATACCTTCTTCAATGGTGATATCTCCTAATTCTAACATCACTTCTTTGCCTCAACTATATCTAATTAAGAAGCTGATGCAGACTAGATTGTAACCATTAAAATTTGGGATTTTTTAATTTAAAACAGCTTTGGTGCCTGATATATAGATATGAAAGATTAGTAAAATTTGCTCACCTGGGCAAGAAAGGTTTACAAGAAGAAAGATTTTTAATGTCCATTTAAGAGTCTCTCAACCAACCAAACAAAAAAAACTCCACCAATGTAGCTTCTCAGAGGTGGATATTATGCTGATTTGCTACAAATCATGAAACTGCTGCAAAATACTCTGGTGTGTGCACCGTGTGTGAATGAGCAACAGAGAGACTTTTTGGCCTTTGCCATGTTATTCCCACAATGTTACAAGGGGGAAACTCAGGAGCTGTTAGATGTTATCTCCCTGCAAGATGACTGTCGCATAGAAATGTGAACGTTACAAATTCACTGCTGTGAATTTTAAGCAGGGCATCAATTTTCTGTAATTCATGAGCTGGATGCTAGTCAGCCTTTGAGTCATGCTTCGGGTAGCTCCTACCGGGTGGTAAAACAGCTTGTGAAGAGTCAGGCACAAGGCTGAACCTGATAGTACTCGAGAGCCCCACGGCAGTCCCTGGCAGCGTCCCTGGCAGAGCTGCCGGCAGTGACACTCCTCTGCGGCCGGCTGAACTCCAGCTGCAGTGTTGTTTTCAGCTGGGCTGAGGCATGTTGTAATGCCTGGAGGTACAAACTGCAGGCATTTTCCCTGCACTGGAGAGCTACAGGGATGCACTTTAAGGCTACAGTCACAGTTAAGCAAGGATTGAAAGGCATGTGGTGTGTGTGGGCAGGAGATATTTGCTTAGGTGCAAGGAGTTCATAACTGTATGTTTCTGTGTAACTTGTCTGCTATTAATCAAGGAGAGCTTTGAAATTTGTCTACTCGATAAGAAAATTGGAAGGAAAATACTTGTTAACCCATCCAAAAGCAGAGGGCATCCTGGCCCGGCGGCCCCGGTAACCGCCCGCTCGCCCGGCGAGGGGAATCCGGCGCTGAATGACCCTGCCCGGTGCAGCCGGCCGCCTCTTGTACCTTCATTGATGCGTTTTGCTTCGGACACAGAGGCGTGGGTGTGATGTTTAAAATTATGCAGGCTGGGATTTTTTTTTATACGTACTAGTTTAAATTACTACCTACAATGGGTAGGAGGGAACAATAGGACTTTGCGGTGCGAGGTGATATGCGGTGGAATAAGATTAAGGAGGACAATAATTATATGGAAGAATCTTGTTTCCTAACCTCCTACGTGATGAGGTGTAAAGCGTAATTGTAAATTACAATTAGCCGGAGAATAAAGGTTTCCTCGGGAGCGGGGTGGAATTTCATCGCGGTGTATCGATGAATATTAAACCCGAGCGGCTTGATCGGCACGGCCGGGCTGCGGCTCTGCCCCTCAGGAGTCATTCTGCGACGGGACTGAACCGCGGGTGCCGGGGGCGGCGGGAAGAGGGAGAGCAGCGCCGGGGACTGGTGCTGTGCGGGGCTCGCAGCGGAGCGGAGGGGCGCGGAGGGGCGCGGAGAGGAGCCGCTCCCGTGGCGGCGGCGGCCCGGGCTCGGGCTCCGCCGCTGGCAGGAGAGGGGCAGCGGCTAATCGGATTGGGCAGGCTCCCGTAATCCCAGACCGATCGGCGGTGGTGTCTTTCTCTCTCCAATATCACTAATGTCACTTCTATTAGCTGCATTAGACAGATGTTCAAAAGCTCCCTCTCGCTCTCTCGCTAAATCTGATCCCTCTGTAATACTTTCACTGGTATTAAATCCACATGCACCCACTCTTATTCCCTCCCCCCGCCACCCCTCCTCTCCCCACCCCCGCCATCCCTTTTACTTTCCTGAGTGGACCCTGGCTCCGTTTGATCGTCTTTTCCAGGGCAAAACGAGATCTTCTGGCGAACAGACAATGGGATTGCCCTCCCACCCCATATGGTTGTCTCCCACTGAACCTTGTTTCCTCCACAACCAAAAAAAAAAAAAAAAAACGGTAACAAAACCAAGCAAACACACAGAAAGTCCAGCCAAACTATTACTTCCTGGGATGTCACTATTGCTGGCTACTCAGAGGTTTTGATTCCACGTTCATGAAAGACAGAATTGTGAGACTTACCTCTTCGATGCAGGATTGCAATTATTGTTGAAATGCTCTAGATCTCCCTATATAAATGTATAGATGGATAAACACACACACATTTGTGTAGATAGATCAGATACATACATTCGGCAGGTGCGTCTTCCCAGTTTGTTTATCCGGACCGACATGTCTTTCCTCTAACTCTTCTTTTAAAAAAGGTTAGGGAACATCCAGCCGAACGGGCTTTTAACTTCTTATTCTTGCTCTGGATCAGTGTTCCTTGACACCCTTTCCTGCTTCACTTCTACTGTTCTTCCTTACTTTTTGCAGTCCTTTTTCGTTGTACTCGCCTTTCCCTCTTACAGGGTCACAATCCCCTTTGTAACTGTGTGTTTTATTCCACACACCCCCCCTCCAGCTGTCCTTTTGTTGTTTTCTCCGACTAACCCGCAGAAATGAAACACATATGCAACTCTGTCTCCTTGCATTTTCAGATGTTTCTCTCACTATTGTCTGCTACAGCTCATTGAAAGTGCAAAGTGAAAACAGATGTATAAAAGATAAAAAATATACACATAAGCGCAGCAAGTCCATGGAGTAGAGAATAAATCTGGTAAATCCCAGCAGAAAGAAAGAAAAAGAGAGATAGAGGGAAGGGGAAAGAAAAGAGCAGAAAGAAAGAAAGAGAGAGAAAGAAAGAATGAATGAAAGAAAGAGAAAATATGCACCTCAGGTTCTTAATTAGCACAACAGGGCATTTTCATGAGATTTGATCATTTTCCTCTGCCCGGACAAGAAGAAATCAATGGGGTAGGAATCTATAAATCAGTCAGCATGTCAGGACAAATCAAAATAATGCTTCTATTATTTCAATCAATAAACCATTTTTATACCTAACATCTGATCTACACAGTGTGTTTGTGTTGGAAATTTGCAGATCCGCTTTGCACAAAAACAAACTATTAACATACGTGTCAATCATATTTGCAACTGTTTGAAATGGCCGGAGATCTCAGCGCGGGGCTGACTGAAAAATTCCGGGAGAAACAGAAATGCGGGGCGGGAGGGGGGGGGGGCCGAAGTGGGGGGGCCGATCGCGACGAAAACACTTCCGAAAGTTTGTCGCTTCTTTATTGTTTGCCCTCCTCCCTTTTCCCCCCCGCCCACTCCTGCCTCGGCCCTGAGCTTTGCCAGCGGCTGAGCCGAGAGGGCCAGGTGGGGAGGAGGAGAGGTGGGTGGGGAAGCGGGGAGGGCAGGCAGGACCCCACGGTGTTCATGTCCCGTGGTGCCCCAGAGCCTACAGGGGTCCGGCTGTGCGGAGTCGGGTCTGCGGCGCGCCCCGCAGGTGCAGTCGCCAGCAATCCCCAGGCCAGCCCAAAGCCCCGGGCAGCTCGCGCAGGCGGGAGGCTCCTGGCTGCCGGAGGGAAGAGCAGCCTCATGCTCGCCGGCCCGCTCCCTTCGGGCCAGGTCTGCTCAGCGACTCCTCCGCTACCTGTCTGGAAACCCCTCCAGCCCCAGACAGGAATGGGAAAGGAGCCAGATGGGTTTCCTCTACATCTTGCTGTACAGTGCTTCGCCTTGCTTGTTTGCAAATCCACCAAATAATTCATGCCAAACAACCATTTAGAAACCATTTTCTTTGTTTCTTTGAAACCCTACTGTACAGCTCCATCTGCCTGATATAAATGAATAATCCTTCTTGATACCATTCCTAATCCATTTCTTTACAGTCGAATGGGAAAGGGGGGTGGAGGTGGGATTAATCATCTTTAAAAATGGAAACCCCCAAACAGCCACAGATCCGGCGTATTTATTGCTTCAAATTAAACAGATGTCCCCTCACCCAACCCCCTCCCTTGTGGCTGGATTTAGGACAAACAGGGGCATTTCTCAGAACCAAAATCCCGTGCAAAATTCTTCGGAGTTCAGAGCCTGGATTCTTTTTTTCAAGGGCTAAGTAGCATCAGGCATTACTCATATGTCTCAATCAATCCTTCATTAGACAAGAGGAGGAAGACGAAGAAGAAAAGCAAGGAGGAGATTTTGGCCCTGTCGGAGTGGGCTAGTCCCGCACTGCCCTGGGTACCCATCCCTGCAGCTCTTCACTTCCCTCCCCTGCCCGGTCCCTCCCGGTTTGTTTCATGTCGCCGCACTACAGTGGGCACGGGGTGATCGTCTGTAATTCATTGTTTGTTTGGGAGGGAGAGAAGAGTAGAGAGCGAGGGGGAGACGCAGTTGCAGCCGGAAAGGTTACAGATTATGTTGTTTTGTGTTGGTTTGTTTTTTGGGTTTGAGTGTTGTTGTTTGTGGTTTTTTTTTTTTGTTTTTTTTTTTTTACCCCAGGAATGATAAACAGGGTAGGGAGGGTTTGACGGACTCTCTTTTCTTTCTTTTTCTTCCTTTTCATTTATTCTTTCTCAAAATGCTAATATTTTTTTCGCTATAAGGATGACTTGTGTGCGCCCCTGACAAGGCATCTCGGAACAAAGAACATTTGCACCTCTTCTCTTGGACAATCAGCGCCTGCTAACACCAGACACCGTCGCTCTGCCCCTACCCCAGCGCCCCTCGGGTTTTGTTTTTCTTCTCTTCTACTTTCTTCTTCTTTTTTTTTAATTTAAATTTCCTAATCGAATTTCTTCATTCCCTCCTTGTTATTTTCATAGATGTTCTATTTCCCGTCTTCCCTCTCATTTCCAGATCAAACGAAGCTTGGCTATCCTCCCCGGGTGGCGGGGTCCGGGGGATTGGGATATTATTAGAAAGTCATATTCCCACAGTCAAAAAGGAGGAGAAAGGGAAAAATCTCAGGATTTAACGCAAAACGCTGAGGAAATCGGTGGACATCGGCGGGCAGCCCCGGCCGGCGCACGGCGACCTCGGCCACCGAGCGCGGCCGCTGCTGCGGGGGGCCCCGCTGCCCCCCGGCCGCTGTTCACGCTCGCCACCAGCCCCGCCGCACTCAGGGCTACCCCGCACCCGGCTCGGGCGGGGCTGGGGGGCGGGAATGGCGAGCACTCCCTGCGCGTGTAGCCGCGGGCTTCCTCCCCTGTGCCCGTGCCCAGCGCCCGCGCATTTGGGCAGCGCAGATTTAGGTGCTCTCCTTAACACAGCAACAAAGGGGGAGAGAGAAGACTGACAGCAAATGCTTACTTTTTTGAATCTCAGTGATGGTACAAGTACATTCTCGGCCGAAAAAAGTATCAGCTATAATTAATGGATTAATTTGTCGCCGTTGTTATTGTTATTGTTGTTGTTGTTATCGGACAGGCTGTCCGGTTCCGAGACGAGAACTAAACATTTTTTTCAGTTTCATAATTTCAAACCGAGTTAAGTGCTGGATCATCAGTTTTTCCCTTTGTCTGCCCCAGTTGTAAATAATGGCTTTGAGATTAGCTAATTATGGCGCATTAATCACTGATAGAGAGGAAATAAATCAAAGCCGGGTTCGAATTTTCAAACTCACTAGTAGAGAGGTGCATAGCAACTCTATCTGCAGCAGATAGGTGCTGTTTAAATTACTGAGACTATAGAGTAAACCACATCCACGTCACTTTAAAAAATGAAGATTTTATTTATACATACCAGTTGTGCCATTAAGTGGAGGTTTGGGGAAATTTTTTCAGTCTGGTTTTGTAAAAAAGTGCTGCAGTCTGAAGCCAGCAACGTTGACATGTCGTAATAACAAACTTCTTGTAATAAAAGCAGAATATAGAGGAGACAAACAGAAAGATGTGAGAGAGAGAGAGAAGGAGAGAGAGATGCAGATAAAAGTCCTGTCAAAAAGACCTCTTATTATTTTCCTGTTACTAGATTACATAAAACTCTGTATTATATATGTATATTATATATATATTTACAGAAACTAACATTCATGTCAGTTACCGTATTTTTAAGAATTTCACTAGCCCTCACATCCTCCTGTCCTCCCCACAGCACAGCGCTTTTTGTAGTCATGTCCTCTCAGTATTTTGAAACATTTATCTTTAGAGGTGGGAGTTAGATAAGTATATGCCAGAAAGCAAGAAGCCAGCTTCTAGGGGAAGAAATCATGTAGGTCTTCAGAAAAAGTAAGAGTCTGCAGACGAAAATTCGGAGCCCCAGCCAGAACACCTACAAACCCCCCACAGACACAGGCGGACACACACACACATACACACGCACTCCACCCCAAAAAACACCTCTCCACCTGGAAAGAGGCAGAGACCGCCCCCACCCGGGTTCTCCCCGGCCCGCAACCCTCCATCCCCTTGCCCTCCGTCCCCGCGCCCTCGCCTCGCCTCGCCCGCCCCGGGCCGTACCTCCGCCGGGCTCCGCGGCCGCTGTCCGCGGCGGCAGCCGGGCCCTCCGGCCCCAGGGCTGCCCGAAACGCGGGGCTGTGGGAGCCTCCACAGCCCGGCCACCGCTGCCACGCGCAGGTGGCCAAAGCTCCGAGTGCCGAACCCACTGGACGACACCGCCTCCCCCTTGCCTTTTAGTCAAGAACCTTGTAATTAATTTCAAGTTACTCCGCGTACCGTATCATTAAAAACAGTCTGGGGAACGGCGTCAGACCCCGGGAGCGGGGGATGGGGAAGAGGAGGGCGATTTGCATACAGCTTTGTCTTTACCGCGGGTTGCGCTGGCGCGGGTTATGCGGCTAATTGCACCAAACTACCGAGCACATCGGCCTCCACCGCGCTCCTGAGCCCGGCTTCCCCACGCAGCTCCGGGCCGGCGGCCCCCGCCGCGGAGCCCCCCGAGGTCAGACTGTACCGCGGCGGCCGCGCTGCCCGCGGGGGGAGCGCCGCGGCCGGGCGGGCGCGGGCAGCGGCGGAGCAGCAGCGCGGCCCCGCGGCGGCGCTGGGCAGGGCCCGCGGCCCGGCCCGGCCCGGCCAGGCACGTCCCGTCCCGTGGGGTCCTGCTGCCACCTGGCGGGCCGCCACCGAGCGCCGCCGAGCGCCGCCGGTCCGCGGCCGCGCAGGCTGCGCGCCCCTCCGGCTCCCCACGGGCGGCGCGCCGGCGGGTGACGGGCGCTTCTGCTGCCGCCCCCAGCCCGGCCCTAAACGGGGGAGTGATTTTACCGGGCGGCCGCAGGGCTCTTGAAGTCAGCCTGGCTCTTTAGAGAAGGTCCTTCCAGGAGGCCCTGGGCGGTGAACAAAAGAGAAGGATCGAGGGAAAACGCCACAGCCTCTCTTTTAGGAGGTGTAGTGCGCGCTATTTTCTTCTGCCTCCCTTTCGGTGACCGGACTTGCCACATCATGCTCACTACCAAGTGGAGCCTTTATCCAAGGCTGCATTTTCTCCTTTATAGTTTTGGAGGAACGCACAGCATCTCGTTACGAAATCCAACTGTGATGAAGGGCAGAGATCAGGAGAGGAACAAGAGCACAGGAAGCATCACGCCTACTGCCTCAGCACCCATATAGTTCTCTCTTGAGTAATCTGCTGTATGATGATTGCAGAGTAAGAGGACCAAAAAGACATAAATTTTCAGTAGAATAGTTCTTCCTTAAGAAATTTTGCTTAAGTCTTGTGCTGAATGAGTTATCTTCAGTGTTGCTAGTATCAAGAATGTACAAAATACATTTTTAAAGAAACAATCTTCTGCATACCTTCAGTATTTGTACTACCCTGAGATTAGTAAATTCTGCTTCTTATCTCTTTCCCTGAGCCGGGCCTTTCAGAAAAAACAGTTGTTGACTGTAGCCAGGCCAGGGGTCTATCTGTGCACAAGCTCATCCCACTCTGTTGTGTCGAATGAGTGCCCGGCTAGAATTCCTCAGCAATTAACAATCCAGGACCTGAACACAAGCCCATTTTATGAGCCATTTAAGCTAATAAGGAGTCACTGGTAATTTCCAGCAAGGCCCAAGATGGGTATCTGGTAAATCACTGTGTTTAAACTACAGCTCACCTGCCAGACACATTGCTGTGCAACTGTGCAGATCCCGAAGGCAACCAGCTCACAATGGGTCCCAGATCACAACTGGTTTCCTAAGGACACTTACAGCACAAGCTTGGGATTGTCTTGCCAAATTATTAGTTTGATATAGTTAGTTATCATTAGCTTGGTAAAATCCACTCTGAGGTTTTTCTCGATGGCAGATCAAAAAGCCATAATTCTTAGTTCCATTACTGTGTAAGCAAATGATGCAACCAGTTCTAACTGATGGTATATTTGAAGTACTCACTAGCTACAAATCCATTATATGTATCCAGTGGACTTTAAGTCTAGCCCTTGCCTTCCTCTGCTAGGTGGATGTATTTGTGTCCTTTCATTAACTCTTTGCTAAAATCTTAGATGTGGGATTCATACATAAATAGGGACAGAGCATGCTCATAACACTAACATTTATTTCCAGATACTATTAGAAATTCACGGGTCGTGGGTACTTATGGATCAAATATTCTCACATTAAAGTACTGCAAAATTTGTGATTGACATGTGTAAATTGCACATAGAGCCGTGCTGCCTGTCAATAGGTTACCAAGATGAGTGCAAATGACATTCTGTGCTTCAAAGACTGATAGCTCTTGTATACATTCTGTTACATCCCTCATCATCCCATTTAAATAAAGAATTTTATTGACCCCTAGAAGTTCCACACAGATTCTTTCCACAGACAAGACAAGGATTCCAGCTTACCAAACAATGAGGTGAATGTTTTCTTCATTATTATCGCAGAAGTCTAAGAAATCTTGAATGTGTTCCTTGATTCTTAGAATGTATCACTGCAGGAATCGCTCCTAATCACGTTTAAATTGGAGTCATTTATTAGACTCATTGAGGACTAGGAACTGGGAAGTCAATGGCACTAGGGCAATTGCCCCTGCTCAGAATGTGGCTGTATGAACTAGAAACATCTGTAACAAAATTAATTAGCTACAGAAATTTCACTTGTCATTTCCCAGCAATCAAATGAAATATAAAACAGACCCCCCTTTTTTTTTTCTTTCCATCACTATTTCTTCTTCTCTTTCTATTTAAACTGCTGGAAAAAAAAATTAAACTAAGAAACTATTTGTATGATCATTTCATCAGTTCCCTAGGAGAAAAAGAAAAAAAAATATAATATATATATGCCTATCACACATATATGCACATATACATATATGTGTCTACATAAAACTTGTGTGTAAATGTATAAAAGTGATACAGTATATTAATCCATTTAGGCTATGGGTAAGACATAAATTAAAGTGACTAGATTATTAACTGGTATTAGATATTATGATAGAGACACAATTAATAATATTTACAGAAAAAGCTATTGGTGCCACATCTACCACAACTACAATAGAAATAACAATCTTTTTTTTCCATGCTTTGCATTATATATCTTTGGTTTATTTGTTAATTCACAAATTAAATACTAATAAAATCTCTAAAAAACCATTTCTCACATGTATGCTAGCGTATCAGTAATAACCATTAATATGTCTCTTTGCTTTCCTATCTGTTGTGATCTGAAATACCCCACAAATTCAGCAGCGGGCGGGCTGGTGTTTTATATGCAATTACAGCAGAAATTAATTCGACCGAAACACCTACTTAATTCAAGTGCAAGTTTGTGCCTTACCTACTCTCTTTAAGCTCTGATTGCCCCATATCACTGACATTTCCACTCTGCAACATTTGTCTTTTAGCCACTAATTTTTATCAAGATGTCTTAAAAATCCACTAAGGCATTAGTATTTTCAGCATTACCTCTATGTCCCCAGGGTTTAGTTATACCTTCTGCTCTGTGGCAGAAAAGGCTATTACATCATTTACTTTTATCCATGCTCTTTTTTTATCCTGGGAAAGAGTGTTGTGGGAAGATACTCACAGGGGTTCCTACCCCCTTTCCATTGCCGCCTCATCAGTTCTGCTCCTGAGACAATTCCCTGGGCAAGACTTAGAGAGAGCAGATCATGAAGAGGCAACCTTTCCACAGGCGGGGGCAGGAGCTAAGTGCAGCAGGCTACACAGTGCTGAACAGGGAGGAAGTGACAAGAGCACTCTCATAACGGAGAGACTGAGAAGGATGTGGTTTCATAAGAATCAAGAGTGCTTGGGATCAGGCCAGTTAGAAAGAAGCAGTGTGCACGCAAGCCCAGAGCATCTGCTCTCCATGAAATATGCAAAGACGAGGAGAAAAGAAAAAGACTTCCTACAACAAGAAGCAAAGCTATTCCGCATAAAATATCAAACCTCAGCTTAATAGGTACCAATGTCTACATTTGTATCTATGAACAGTACTATGGAGTTTTCATTACATTGTAAAGTTTCTGAGGCAAGTACTGTGGGCATTTGTGCAGGCTTGGAGCCTGGCTGGGGACTGTAGGAGGTAACACAACAGGTACCTATCTTCAGGATTCAGGACACGAGACATAATATCCCACAAGGCTGTGAAAGTCTTAGACCTTATGCTATGCATACATAGCATCACAACTACATAAATAATACCATCCTTGAGAATCACTTGATCACCTGTAATTGATTCTCATACTTGAAAGATGAAGTGCTTGTATCTTTATGGGCATTTTTGTTCTTTCTGTTTTTGACAGTGTTGAGGTAGATCTTGGCATTTCTTGCAATTCAAAGTCTAGAGTCAGTAAGTAAGGAGAACTGTGAAGTGTGGAGTTACAGAAGAAAACAGGGATCCCTGTGGCATTTGCTCAGATAGAGTATTTCTAGAGATATAATAATTACATCAAAAAACCTCTACTTCTAGCTTCCTTATGGAGTTTAGACAGGCCGAAACAAAATCAGTGCATTGTCCATATGAATAAATAACAACACAAAACAAAGAAAAACAGAACAAAACAAAATCAGAAGATTACAGTCTTCTTAAAAAGTCTAAATATTCCTGCTTTATTACTGTATGCTGTAATGAGTTGAACCGTTCAAACCACGACAATGCCCAGTGACATCCTTCTCAACCAGCAGGATAAGTGAGACACAGATAGAATAAAATGAGAAAAACACCAGTAAGTTTAACAGTTTGTTGTCTAGGTGTTTCCATGCGGCAGAGACTCAATCATGTATCTCTAAATTTGCATATAAATTAAACCCTAAATAGCTACACATGCATGTGATGGAGATTACTGCTGTATAAAAGGAGTAGCTGTGCAAAGAAAGAAGCCCATGGTACCTCCGCTGACTGTGGCTCATTCACAGACTGTGTTAACACTGGATTACCTGTGAGGTAAGGCTGGGTTTGTTTTATGCATATATGAGCAGGATCTTGTGAAACCCGAGAGAAAATTCAATTGCTGCAAATTTGTCTCTAGGGAGGAAGACAGGAGAGAGCTGCCAGCGTCACTGCTGAGTAAGTAAGTAATGTCTGTGTTTTGGTCCCAATTACAGACAGACCAGTAGCTAAAATTGCACAGGACACTCTGACTGTCCTAGTGTTTGTCCACAGGAGGTTTTTCATCTTGTGCTGCATTTCACAGCACTCCAGCATTTGCAGAGAGCTGCTTTAAGGCCAGGTAAGTCCTTCCCTCACAAGAAGTACATAAAAACAACAGACCTAGTGAAACTCCCACTAAGTGTAAAAAACTATGCTTAGATACAGTTTTGTACTCATCAGCCTTATACGTGGGGTAACCATTAAGAGTGCCTGTTAAAGCTGTTTAGTGCAGAGTGGTCATGCTGTAAAAAAAACCTCACAATTTCTTCTTAGTAACTATGCCAACTAATACAAATTGATTCCGTATGTTGTATTTCCAAGCAACCATTTTCCTGGAAGGAAAAGAGCTGTTCCTTTGGGTCAAGTCAATAAATGTGCATTTCAAGGTAAATTGTAATTGAATCATTGAAGAAAGTAACTGAAAAGGCTACGACATGGTATATCTGAGTGTAAAACTTTCCAGTACTCTTGTACAGTATCAATTCAAGTCAAAGTCTACGCAGGACATAAAAAAGCACCAACACAAGAAGGCAGCGCTCTGGAATCGCAGTCCCCAAACACAGTTTGGACTATGGAGGACACTGAGACCAAGCAATGTGTTTAACAGCAACAGGTTAAAATATTCAAAGACTGTGAAGTACCATATATATCCCAGATATAAGGTTTTTATGAATACAAACAGAAGATAATTGTAAAAATTTGACCACAGGATCAAACCAAGTTTAGCTGAGAGTGGTAAATAGCTAATAAGCTCTGTTTGGAAGTGATGTACCTTGAGCAACCTCCAGAATATCTGGAAGAACAGACAATCCCGTCACCTTTTCTACCATTAATAGAAATATAAATAGTTACAGTGCTTTCTTTCTGCTTTCCTAGATGTCTGCATTCTAATTCAGCCTAAGAACCAACTCAGTCTCCCTTATGCCTTAAGACTTCATATAGACAGCATCAACATTATCTTCTCCAGACAAACTGCCACTGTTAAGACATGATTGAATTCTAGTTACCTTCTTTCGAGAATCTGTCTCACCGATGAGAATCCTGAGGACATCTTCTTTAACATTTATTTTGTCCCTTTTGAAGTACTAAAGGGATTTTCTCACTCAAAGTGGTGTTCTGAGAAATTGCAGAATAAATAATGTGTGGGTTAGTGTTTTAGCTTGTGACCATCCCAGAGTTGAGTGCTGAAGCCTTTGAGTCAGACATAAAACACCCCTGACATCAGCACTTCACTTTGATCCTCCACCCATCCGCTTGGCATGTGTGAGGCTCATTACAAGGCACCTAGTGTTCCTGGCTTTGGCATGAAACCAAGCTGGTCTGTATTGACAAGGCTGACAGACTTCAGGACATGTAAAGAAACAGAGAGAGTGAGAATTAGCCTCCTAAACCTGAGGATCACTTTCCCTTGTGACTTTCCCAAGGTTAAAAATGAGCCAGGTGAGGAAACAGGCAACTGAGCCCTGGCAGCACAGCCCTGGTCAGCTGAGGCAAGAACAGGGAAACAAGCAGCCTACAGGGACTGTGGGGAGAAAATTAAACCTGTGTCTCTGCTGAAGGCAGAGTACATGAGAACCTGGAATTAAGTCAGTAACAGTCAGGGAAAGTGCCAGGGTCTGGCTGGAAGCAAAACTGTTTTTCTCCTTCCCTTGCTGCATGGTGCCAGTCTGGAAGTCCCCATCCTGTATATTAAATCTCTGGTTGTACCCTCCTATCCCTCCATCTCTGATCCACCTTATCTGGCCACTGGGATCAGCTGAAATTTGTTCTCTTGTCTGCTTGCCCCTGAACAGAATTTTAATTCTGAGTCACACATAACTTGCCTGCATGAGAGCTTGGCAGACCTGATCCACGCAGTGAATTCCTGCCCCAATTCTTTCTCCATCTTTTTGTGAGGTAAAAGAAGAAGTACACAAACACTAATAGAATAGTAATTATGTCAGTCTAAAATCCTACAACTTGCTAAATCATATTATTCTTAGAATGGATTGTAAACACTAGACTGTATAATTCGTAAAAACCAGCAGATCATCTATAATATACACTTGTAATAAAATGCCCATAGTCATTCTCTGTTAAAAGCTGCAGATTTTTCATTAGGAGCAGACACTTTCTATATCTCTCAGCAAAATTCTGGCATCTTCCACCTTTTTGGCACTGGTTTTTCTCTTTCATAATATTCTTGTATGCTACAGATGATAAAAGAGGTGGCTGAGTCTCAGCTTTTGAAGCACCAATGGGCCATCTGCAATGGATGATTACTTGTGCTGGTTTCAGCCAGGGTGGAATGAGTTTCCTTCCCAGTGGCTGGTATGGGGCTGTGTTTTGGATTTGTGCTGAACACAGGGTTGATAATACAGAGTTACTTTTGTTATTGGTGAGCAGGGCTCACACAGAGCCAAGGTCTCTTCTGCTTCTTGTACTGCCTCGCTGTGAGGGGGCTGAGGGTACCTGGGAGGCTGGGAGGAGACACAGCCAGGACAGGTGGCCCAAACCGACCAAAGGGATATTCCAAACCATGTGACATCATGCTCAGTATTTAAAGTGGAGGGAAGAAGGAGAAAGAGGGCGACATTTGGAGTGTCAGAGTTTGTCTTCCCAAGTTATGTGTGATGGGGCCCTGCTCTCCTGCAGATGGCTGAACACCTGCCCAACCATGGGAAGTGGTGAATCAATTGCTTGCTTGACTTTCCTTGTGTATGCAGCTTTTGCCTGCTCTATTAAACTGTCTTTAGCTGTACCCATGAGTTTTCCAGCTTTTACCCCTCTGATTTTCTCCCCCTTCCCAGTGGTGGGGCAATGAGCGAGCGCCTGCACAGGCCTTGGTTGCTGGCTGGGGTTAAGCCACAACACCTGTCAAACAGTTGACAATTTGTCATGCTCCATTTTAATAAATGTGAAGAAGGCAAAAAAGTGACTTGGGTAGAGTCAGAAATCAATCCAAACTTTGCAAATTTTCCTATCCCAACACACTGTGGGGAAGTCTGAACAATTTTTGTTTTATTTTGGGAGGGTTTTTTCCCCTCGTATTTTTTGAAGACCAAGCTACAAATCTCAAAACAAGATTCTTATCTGGATATGAACCATGAGGAACCTCAGTTAGGACATTTGGGTCTAGGTTTTGGGTCATCCAATTACAACATTCTTGATGCTGTTCAAAGCAGCAGCATCTCCAAACCTCCCATTGAGAGTAATTTTCACACGTGGGATACACACCTGCTTAGGAGATGTTAGTTACATCCACTGTGTCCAAAATTTTCCACTGCTAACAGTTTTTTATTATCTGCTAAGGAGTGATGTTGGCAGCATTTTCTTTTTATGTCACAGAAGAGCAGTAGTAATGATTTAAAAGCCAGGAGCTCTGAATTATTGCTTAAGGTTCTTGATTAGCTAGGTACTGTATTCTCCTTGCATTTGTCTACAAGAAAAGATGCATTTATGGGAAGTTTTCCAGATGTCTCTTCATTAAAGTGAAGAGGTCACATTTTATTTGCTGCTAAACAAAACAGTACATTACTTTGCAGATTATTGTACCTAAGTGTGTGTGCTTGGATTATACTTCACAAAAAGGAAGTCAAGCACAGAACTATAATTTTTTTCTTCTTGAGAGCCATCTTGGCTCAGAAAATACCTTTTCTCTCCAAATGGTGAGGGATTTGTGAAACGCTTCTATCTTGCCTTCTCTGTACCATAATTTCAAATGCTTTCTGTGGACTTTTTAAACATAAATCAAAGTATAGCAGGAGAAATTTTGCCTAGCAAAGGCCTGGAAACAGATTTCTACTGGATTGGAGTTTTAGAGGAGACATACTTGCTTTTGTAATGTTTGACTCCCATGTGTGTATCTGCCTCTCAAGTTTAATAGCTGCAGCAGTGTGTCCAGAATGCAATTACATAGTCTAAAATCTGTGTTTAAAGACTGATTCACACTTCAGAAGTTAAAAAACTTAATTGCCTCCTTTGACACACAGAAAGGTTGTACATGGACTGCTCTCATCCCATCTTTTAGGAATATTAGATGGTACAGCTTCACTTTGAATAAATAATTAAAGGTTACAGGATATGATGCCTTGAAGTGACTATCTGAAAACAGAGGCTAGACAAGAGAATAAGAGCAGGTATTTATTGAAGGGCCTTCAAAGGTACACCCTGGGCAGTCAAGAGGCTATACCCAAGATGGACCTTGGGTCACGGGTTTTTCACACTTCTATAAGTTTAGTCCATTTGCATATCAGGGTTAATTCTCCAATTACAATCTCAGGCAATGAAGTAACTACCCCAAGGTTCCCCCCTCACCCCGTTCAAAATCTTTAGTTTACGTATTTTAGGGCCTGGGACAACATGGTGTCCTTGAAGTGCAAACCTAGAGAGGGTTTGTTATGTCTAACCAGAATGAGGGAACAGCAGCTAACAGGCTATATATATGAAGTTTCAGAGTTGCATACTAAGCAGTACAGGATCTGAAAAATATAAAAGTTAAAACCTAAGTCATTAGATACAATCAGAAAAACTATTGAACTGCAAGAGGAATGGTACCTTGACCCAAAGCAACAGATGGAACAGCCTGATGGAACAGTAATTGTGCTGGTTTGAAAGTAAACCGGCGGGAGAAAGCAATCCCACACAATTACCTTGAGAGACATTTCAGGTCAGAGTTACAATTTAATAGAAATATTACAATAAATGCAATCCTTAAGTGTGGTCTACCTTTCTCCCTGGTCTCCTGAGTCACATCAGTGAGGACTGAAGCAAAATAGGTGTTCAGTAACTCTGTCTTCTCTGCAACCTCTGCTCCTTTCAGTAGCAGGCCCATACATTCCATAGTATTCCTTCTGTAACTGGTGTGTTTGAAGAAGCCCTTGCCCTTTCTCAAAAGCTACAGAATACAGATCTTTCTCTTTGCAACAGCTTTTGTGTAAGTTTCTTGGTTTCTCCTCATGTACCTCTTTGGCAAAACAACATAAAAGGAAATATACATGCTGGTTAATCAAAACAGTTTTGCTTTTTAGGCTAGGCTTACGTGCCAAAAGGAAGAGAAAGGACCAGAGTGCTGGAGAGACTACATTAAACATTCAAGCAATAACTTCTGTGGTATGAGTAACTACCTCAGCCATACTGCATGGGGGATATTATTTAATTTAACGTCAATTCAAGATGCAGCAACATGCTTACAGATATGAATGAGATTGCCAGGTCAGTAGCACTGGAAAGTTCTAACCCCTGACAGGTTTGTATGTAGCTTACCAAAGAGATTTCTCTTTGGTCTCTGCCTTATTAGCAGTATCAGAGTCATGGTGTCCCTGTAATTCTGCCCACTTACTAATAATGTTATTTAACCTGAAAATAACCAAATATGTAATGCAAATCATGATTTTTTTTTCCAGAGCTGTAATTGATCCTTGAGGTGATTTTGGTGGCCATACAAATACAGCAAGTCAAGTGAAATGGTAGCAAGGTGCAGGATTTGCTGGTGACACAGGTTTTACCTTCCAAAATGAAGCCAGCTGCCAGTCTTGTACTCTTGGGACTGCTAATGTGCAATTCAAGGCTAAAGCTGAGCTGCTTGGTATTGTGGAACTTCAAAATCCTTCGAAAAATTGGTTATGAAATCATGTCTTTTGTGAGTTTGGGTACTCGGGGGACTTAAAATGTTTTACGAGAGAGGAATACAGACCCTGTTTTTTCATATAGAGATCTTCTCTTACGTATGCAACTAGAAGTTTTACCAGCCACTAGGGTTCAGATTGCATCCAGTTAACTTCAGTTCTGGGTACCTGAAAATAACCACTACCTGTATCATGCACTATAGCTCTCATGCACCTAATAACAACACTCCTAGTTACTCCTTTCTTTTCCCTTCTTTCCGGCGTGCACCTTCCCCCACATGTCAAGCTCACTACACAGTCTCGTATTTCAATTACCTCGGTTTAAGGAAATGTCATGTTGTGTTGGAACCTAAGAATAGAAGGTGCTCATCAGTCAACATTTTTGTAGCGTGCTAATCATCACCGCAGTGTGCTGATTTGGTACTCTGGATTTTGACCACTGCCTTGGTCAATCACTGAGCAGTTCTATTCATCATCTACCTATTCTTATGGATTTGTTTCCATCATGGCCACCAAGACTAAAAGGAAGGGAAAAGAGGACAAAAATCATCGAAATTTCATCTCTAATGAAAGTATTCTACACAACCTGAATTTAATAAATGCAAAAAATAACCTATGTAAAAAAAGAACACACATTCCCCTCAGAAACATCCAGTTTGGATTATGAATAAATATACAGTATGAATAGATGATGTAATCTGATTTTATAAAATACAAGGTTTCTTTCTAAAAAAGAAAAAGTCCCTACTTATTAGAAAGAATGGATTTCTTTCTTCAAAGGCATTAATGGATTGAAAAGTTGTATTTTCTATGTATTTACATCCTGTACAGAAATGAACTTTGGATACAGCACCTTGGTTCTTACCCCTACTCATTGGTACTGTGATTAAGAACCAGCAGAGTTACTCTGATTATAGCTTAAGTTACTGCCAGTGTCAAAGAACACCTACTCATATTATAAAAAAACAATTTTATAAATATGTTGGACAAAAGCATTGAGATTCTGATACAGTAATGCTCTCACACTCTTTTGTGAATGTCTCACCTACTTTTGACAAGAACTAATAAGTATACTTAATAAATAAGCACATACCAGGCAAGAATATATAAGGCCATATATAGGTATAAAGTGTATGTAAGAAGACCACAGATTCAGAAACTGCTTTCTACCCCATTTCTCCATAGTTACAACCTCCCACAAACTATCATTTTTCCCTAGTTAACCTTGATTTCATAGCTGCACTGAGGAGATCTGATGTTCATGCCACATGGGAAGACTTTGCCTTCCTGAGTCAATCTTCCTCTATATTATCACACTGTGTCATGATTACTGAGAGCCCCTGGCAACAGGGGTGTTTTCCTCCCTCATGGATTGCTGTCAGCAAATTGGTTCATTCTTACTGGCCTCTACATCCCAGCCACATTTGATGGAAAAAACTTGATTGGATTCCAACAAGACACAGAGTTGGTCAGATTTCGAAGAATTTGCTCACTTCTGAGAAAAATACTTGTTACTATGCAGATTGTTTCTTGGGATCTTTGGCACAGCCCAAGTGTATCCCAGTCCTGAGTTAGCTGTCTTAGCAGCCTGAGGGTGAGTCTGCCAAACCAAAGTTAGTGTCTATAAAGTCAAGAATACTGTCCTGCAGAACAACGTCCTTTTGAGTAAGGAAAATTCCATATATTAAATGAACAAGCGCAAATTCACAAATGGAAGTATATCTGTTGTGAAGGGGGGTGGATTTATGTCCAATACTTAATTCAAAAATATGGGAAAAGGAAGAAAATTATCTTAGTGAAGAAAATAAAAGGAAAAAAAATCAGAACACAACCTGGTAAGGCCTAGTGGTATAATGAAACATAAAATATTCTACCCCATTCACCGAATCATAATTCAAGTCTAGTTTGAAAGGAATGTCTAAATGTGATAGTTCATGTCTTGCCTGAGGCTGGGATAACTTGAAAGTGCAATGAGGTTCCTCAGGACCTTGTATATCCAAGTATTGAAGCTCTTAATGGGTTGAGATTCCTACGAGGGACTCAACTTTCTAGTTAATTTTTTCTTTTTTCTTATTAAAAAATATTCACTGAAATACTCTGGCATTGAGCTCTTCCTAATTTTTTTTCAGAAGTTTTCATTTTAGATTTGCTTCAGAGGCCTTACAAATGTAAGCTGTTCATTTTGTGTCTATGAAACTTAGTGGTGTAGAAGTCTGTGAACTGACGACACGTTCTACGTCATTATCAGCCAGGGTGTGTAACCCCTGGCCTTGGCCTGGTAGCTCATCCCGGTTTTTAAATAGTTCTTTTTCCCCAGAGACAGGGGTCAAAAAGAACAATTTTTAACGCCAAGGAAAAGTGTTCCAAACAGAAATAATTACATTCCTCCTCGAGGAAGAAAAAAATGTGGTGGTTGTCCTCATTCCACAAAAATTACTGTGCTGAAATCTTGACACAAGAACTTCCACTTTTTGTAAGGTAACTCTCAACTGTTGAATAATTTCACATCTTTCTCCATCTCAGTGTGCTAGTAGGTGTTTGCATAACTCAGGCATTTGTACTGAAGATTGCTAAAACTGCTTTTGCCTTGGTGTTTGGAGCTGGGGAAGACAGGTAGGAAGAGGCACACTGAGGGGCTGTGCCCAGGAGAGGTACCACAATTCTAAGCCTAAAGGAAGCCCAGCACAAAAGGAGAGTTGGTGAGAAGAAACTGGATGTTCATCCAGGATTTCTGGGGACATTGCAGAGGTGCTCCTACTGCTCTGGGACATTAGAAACCTAAAAATAATGTAGGGCACTCAGTAACATTTAAAAACAAGAAGGGGATGGCATAAAGTCTCCTGGTGTTCCCTGCAAGCTGTGACAGCTGTGCTGTTTCCCAGGATGCCATGGAGCTGTAACAGAAAAATGCAGAATGGTGCTGCTCTGTGTTGCTGATTTATATTCTAGAATGAAATATTTTAATTAAATTATTGTGAAATTAAAATATGATAATTTTCAGTAAACAGAGTAATTGGACATTAGAGGAGGAAAATGAACTGTGACTGGGGCAGCAGTTTAGTACTGCAGGAAAATTGCAGTAAGCCTAATGAGGTGCTAAAAAGGAAAGTGAAAGCAATCCCAGTTAGATAGTTGATTTAAAAACCCAGTTGCTTTAGGGCTTTCATGTAAAATGTATCAACCTCATTTTTATCTACAGCACTTTATCTATTATTGTCAACCACTGTCATGACAGTGTGAGCTTCACCAAATGAGCACAAAGACAAGGGGAAGTCGAAGTTAATTTAAAATGCAGTATTTTAAAAAATTAAAATCTTATTTAAGCCCTGGTCAAGTATAGAATCTGTTTTACTTTATTAGTTCTGAAAGTAACATGAAAAATTGAAATAAACTTTGACAGGCCTTGCTATTTCATAAACAAAATATGTATGTGCAGGGTTTCTTCTAACATGGCTGTTTAACTGAGAGATATGCATAATAGTAAATATTCACCAAAACAAATGCATTTGTATACTGCCTGGCATAATATATAGGGCATTTTTACAGAGTGCTGGCTTAAATGCTTTAAGGCATCCTAGTTTTCAACATTTAGCTCCACTGCGTATATCATTTCTTTCCTTATATCTGCAGTGTTTTCTATTGGCTGATTTTTAAATAGGCTTTCTCAAACAGATATATTAATGCATCCAGTCTGATCACTGAAATCATGCTACACTCATGAACAAGCACAGCACATGTATATATTTAATTGTCCCTATGCAAATAGATTTATTGAGGTCCTGTGTGGCTAGAGCTGGAGTATTCTACAGGATCTTCCCAAACTTTTGCTATTCCAGTTTGAGAAGGTGTAGAACAGTCAAGAGAATGAGGGAGGTTGATAGCCTATGACTCAAAAAAAAAGGAATTTTGAGGAAGGGGGTTGTCTGCAAATAGAAAGTGAGATGAGAGGTGTGTTATACTCATTTACTATATTTGGAAAAAAAATGAAATCAGGGCATGTGTCTGCACATTTTTCACACACTGTGTATGGGACATCCCTTGTAAAAATGGGTTCTTTTTATTAAAAAGAGATGCCAGTGAGCTGTTGTTGCGTTGTAAAGCCAAAGCAAGTCTGACAGCGTAAGTATAACACATGAATCAACGAAGGGAGAAAGTGAGTGAATATGGAAAGATTGTAGAGTAAGCAACAAATCATCTCAGCTGCCTTTCCCCCCGGAGATTATCTTACCTTCAGGCAGGCAGAGCGGCCGTACTGGCGAGTACCAGCCTGCTGGTGGCCATCCCTGGCTCGGCAGCGCACCGGGCACAGGCTGCTGCTGCTGCTGCTGCTGCTGCTGATGGTGCTGGTGCTGGTGCTGCTGCTGCTGCTGCTGCTGCTAATGCTGATGCTGCTGATGCTGCTGATGCTGCACGGCGGTGCGAGCCTGACACCTACCGTGTGCTGCGGCAAGGGAGTCCAGACCGCCGCCAGAAAGACTGCTCTTGGAAACCGGTACAGCTATTCCCCTTCCTCTGAACCCTTCTTTCACTGCCCCTTCCGAACCAGCAAGTATTTCTCAGGCAAACTATACATTCATACCGAAGGATTTATGGTAATTTCAGACTTTATCATGAGGGACTTCCAAATTAACTTCCAACTTGTAATTAAAAAAATCCAACCCAACAGTGGACAACAACACAACGGACAACAACAAGAATGTTTATTTCAGTCTGCATAAAAACTACTGACACCTACGGCTCAAAGAGCCAGAGGATATAGTGACCTAGGGGGTCCCTAGGCCTTGGTGTCTAGAGATTGAGTCAAATGAGGAGCAGCTGAGGGAGCTGGAGGTGTTTATCCTGGAGAAAAGGAGGCTCAGGGGTGACCTTACCACGGTCTACAACTGCCCAAAAGGAGGCTGTAGCCAGGTGGAGGTTGGCCTCTTCTCCCAGGCAACCAGTGACAGGACAAGAGGACACGACCTCAAGCCACAAGAGGGGAGGTTCAGCTTGGTCTTCAGGAAGATTTTCTTCACTGAAAGTCTTGTACAGCATTGGAATGGACTGCCCAAGGAAGTGGTGGAGTCACCATCCCTGGATATATTTGAGAAAAGACTACACGTGGCACTAAGTGCTGTGTTTTTGTTGACAACGTGATGATCAGTCAAAGGTGAGACTTGTTGATCTTGAAGATATTTTTCAGCCTTAATGCTTCTATGATTCTATGACCCAAAGGAGCTGGTTCTGGACTGTCCCTGACCCAAGTGCTCTCCACTGGCTGGAGACCTAGAACTAGCAAAGCAGAAACACTATACACTGGATTTAAGACATCCATGAAGCTACTTGAACATGGCTGGGGGTTTAGAAAATGCTACTAATTCTCTGTCATGCCTTCAGCAGAAAGATGCTCAAATGTGTTAAAATTTAGGTCAAAGTGTCCATCTCACTTCTAAAAATAAACTGTAAGATAAAACTTACAAAGTCAAAGGCAGAACTTAAAAAGCCTCTAGGCACACTAAGGTACACACTGGGCTCAAGAGAAGAAAGTCAGACTTGGATCCTAACTTCTTTTGAATTGCTTTTAATTGTTTTTATTTATGCTATTAAGGTGCCTAGATACAGTTGAAAGCTTTACCTTCTTGATTATTTAGCTGAGCATCCAACTCCCACTTGCAGTTCAACGTGATGCCTACCTGGAAACAGCATCTCCAGATGCTGACTCATTCCCTTAAATGTGCGCAGTTTAGGGTGGGCTAAATTATTCTATAGAAGTTCTTACCTCTTTACCCTGATGAAATAAAGTAGGTAATTACTTAAACTATTAATACGCCACTCACATTAAATGACCTTATATAACCACCCCACCCCCAAAAAATTGCCTCAGGAATCATACTAACCTAAAAATTAATCTGATTACTCATTACCAGAAGAGGAATTAGATGATTTCCTGGATGTCCTCAGGAGGTATAGAGCTTATGACAGACCCTAAGAAAGAACTTTCTTCAGGGAGATACTCTTCTGAAAAGGCAGGACAGATCCAAATGCAAAAGACAAGAAGAGAAAATTCTATAAACTACTTAGATTTTATTGTCACAAAAATTTAAAAGTTCTGTGATTGCCACAGAGTTGTGTGGTCTGTGTGCATGGCTCTGCACAGCCTCAGTCTTCAAGCTCATCTCCCATGCTGAGGCAGAGAGACAGGAGTGACAGGCAGGGGTTTTGTTCTGCCTGCTGGGATGAAGAGGAGTAAAACTGAAAATCTGGCCCAATTTATGTTAAAATTTTAGCAGAGCAGAATAACAAGTTGACATGTACATTGATGCATTACTTTTAAAAAGGTATCTGAAAATACTGCTCCTCAGACCTAATCCAGACTACATGACAGCACCTGGTGCCATTAATCTGTTCTGCTATTTTCATAGCCGACACTAGGAATAACCCTGAATAGGTCACAGTTCCCTAGACTGATACGTTATGGCAACATCCCAGTGATTCAGTTTAATAATTTTAAATTAATTTTCCCTTTCCCCCCATCCTCTGATTCAGTTTCCCACTTTCTGGTAACTGTCTTACACTTTTATCTCGATCAATAATGTTGTGAGTAGTCAGAGCACCTGACAGATGACAACATCTTTGTTATTTAAGGAGGCCTCTTATGACATGGGACCATCTACTTAGGGCATTTTCTGAAAAAATTAAAAAAACACCAAAAAAGCTTTTACTTTATGATATACTGCAGATGCAGATGGAAAGTGATGTATTATGTGAAGTACTAAACAAAGAAATAAATAACCAGCTATACGAGTATATTTTTTTCCCTTCCTGTCACAAAGCAATCTAAATTTTAGTATTTATTCTAGAAATGTCCTAGCCTCTTAGAGGCAAATTATGCATGAAATAATGCAATTAAAACTGAAATAAAAGATTTAAATGCAGCCTCTAGAGGCATCAAATGGCACCACACTGTCTCACTCTTTACTGCCTCTTAAAATGATTGCTCAATTTATAGGAAAATCTTTCCATCCTTGCTCTTAGAATCCTCTGGTTTTGATGGCACTAATCATAATTCAGTTTCTCTGCTCCATGGGAACATGTCAACATTTCCTTTGTGCTCCAAAACGAACAAACAACTCCATGACCAAGTACAATGTTATTCTTTATGCAAGAAGGAGAGTCTTAAGCCCTGATTTCTTGGCTGGTTTGCTCCAGCTTCTTCTTCAGAAGATACTCTTATATCCCTCCTGAGACTCGCAGTTAGTACTTTTGTCACTGGCACCCTTGGGAATGACTTTTAAAATTACTGATGACACCACTATGAAGTGAGGAATATTTGGGAGTGGTGGATGCCATCCTCAAAACTGCTATAAATGTAATGTCACCAGCACTGTAAGTGATAAGGATGAAAAAGACACACATTTCTAGTGGTGTAACACCTTGCAAACAGCTTAAACTACTCCTTTTTTTCTCCTTCCTCACGCTAAACGGCTAGAGTATTCATGGCAGATAAGTAACACCCAGAAAAACAAGAAAAATAAATGAACATGTTTTTCTGAATTTACTTGTCAAAAAAATGGTTTCCACAACCAGTTTCATTTGGGAAGGGTAATTCATGGCAAAATAGGAAGGAATTGGGTCAATTTTCAGTTCACGGAACTTAATAGTTTATATTTATCTACTGGCACATCAGGGCCATAAATGACTTCACTAAAGTCTCTCTGACTGTAGTGAACTACATTGCATAATCACAGAAATTGATTTTCTGGACAAGAACAGAGATCAATCTATGAAAACTTCTCTTTGTGACTGTGAGCAATAAAGGGATATGACATCAAAATAACTTTAGACAATGAATATACATTGTAGAAAACACTCTTTGAGAGGATGATATGTGACGGCTAGCTTGACTATCTGAAATATCACAGAGTAATGTCAGGATGTGTCATCACACTACAACTGTGGTGCTGAGTTTCTAAGAATCAATCTCACAAAATCTCAGAGGTAAGTTCATGAAAATGAGCAAACCAAAAAGATCCCCTAGGCAGAGATTTTCAGAGCTTGTTACACAGGAGGTCTAAAACAAATGCCGTGAATATCATCAACATTTGAACTAGCCCCCAAAGTTAGATTTTGCCAGTTTCCAGCAGGAGTGACATTTTATTACTCAAAGACTTGCCAACATGGGATACACCAAACAGGGCACACTATGAACATGGTCATACCCAGCAAGTCCTGACTTGCCTCAGCCAGCAAAGTTTCTGTTTGCATGACCTGCTTTCAGTGATCCAGAAACCTTCTTGATTAAGTCCCCATGCGATGGGGTAGTAGATGTTTTCTGGCAGCAACAGTTCACTGCACCTTTGGTCAGGTTCCAGTTCTGTCATGCTTGAGCACCATCACGTGACCATTCAAAGCAGTGCAACCTTCCAAAATGCCTGGGTGTTCAAGAAAATGACAGAATCAACATCTCACATAGCAGAATAGTGAAATCGGCTTCCCCTTTTTCATACCAACTGGCACATGCTTGGCAAGTGCTAGATTAGCTGGTATTGACAGAGATTACAGAATTAATTTTTCAGGGAGTCCACTATTTTTAGCAAACTGCTTAAAAGAGTTGAAGTAATTTAACTGTTGCAAATGTTACAAAATGAATGTTTTGTGCAATTATTCACAATTAGATCTTTAATGGGTTTATAAGGTCCCTTCCAATTCAAACCATTCCAGCATTCCATGATATTTTATGCTGCTGTTATAATAGTATTTTAAAAGGATAGAAATTTTTGCAGAATCCTTTAGGCAAGATTACTAATGCCATAGTTAGAGATTTTAGGCATAACAGTACAGCAAGTCATATTAATATATTAGCCAATATGCTAGTTAAAATGTTCCAAGTGCAGATTTGAAAGTACAACGAAGACAATGCACACATCCTTCAACATCTGAGAACTTAAGTCTTTGACTCCTGCATCTGGTGAAAACCTTCTTTGCTCATACAACATTTTTCAGACCTCTTAATTAGAATATTGCCTTGTAACATTTCTCTTATTGTGAAATAGGCCCCAGAAAGCTGCAGGTTTCTCCCAGTGAGAAAATCTAAAGTGCAAAATGGACAGCTTTAGAGACAGGTTCCTTTCCAAGCTGCACATTACATACATCTTGCCCAAAGTTAAATGGCAAAACATCAGTACTGCCAAAACAGCACGAAATCTCATAGAAGACAGGAGACAAAGGACACCAAAGAAGATGAGCTGTATTACAGAAATGATAGCACAAAAAGCATTAGACAGAGAATAAACTGTGTCTAAACAGGCACATCAAACCATCTCAGAACATTGTGTCCAGGTTGGTAGACAATAACAGAGCTTGTGTCAACAAAAAATATTGTGACAAAAGCATCTGTTAAAAAAGATAATAAAAATTCTATCAGTTACAGAGTTCAGAACAGCCCATTATAATATCTGTGTGACAAATAACCACTGTTGTTATAAAAGTTGTTATAGCTTAAGCCGTTTCGCGTTTTTCGAGATGAACGGGTGTTAGTTAGGGAAGTTTAGCTCAGAATTATCGGTAAGGTGGGGCAAGTTCTTGTTGAGAGTGTTAAGCGAGAATTTTTGGGAATCTTTGTATTGGGGTATATGGAAATTGTAATTATGAGGGGAAAACAGGAGATGGCAGTGTGGTGTGTCGGGCCCCGAGCGACATCAAGGGGGAACCTCAATCGGGAAAGAGACAGTTGAGTCAGCCAATCCCCCTCTCCCCTCCGGCTGGAACCATCATCCAATCAGGCACCGTGTCATGAGGAGAGAAGGCAGGCCCCAACAACGAGCCAACCACCATCGGATGAGCGGGAAAATTTCCACCAATAAGCAGGACTGACTGGGATTGACCAATCAGGAACTTAAGGGGGGTATAAAAAGTAATGCCCCCCTCGGACTTTGCTTGGCTCCTCAGCTCTCTTCCTGTGAAAGCTGATGGAGAGGGCCTCCCGCCTCGGGATTTGGAGAGAGGCTACTCCCCCCTCCTAGTTCCTCCACTTGGATTTATTCTGTTCTTATTTCCTTTTTGTTAATAAACCAGTTAATCATTTCAGATAACTGGCCCCTCGTTTATTTCACTACTGGCTTGTGGCACTTACCCATTACTGGCCTGTGGGACCAAAGCAGCTGAAAATAAGAATCTGGAGGACACCACAGAAACATCCAGATTTGCTGAGTGAGTGGTGTTGACAGAACATAAGAATGAGAAACCTGATTTGTAGAGCATGGACTACTCTGTAAAGGTAAGGAAGCACAGCCAGAGATAAAATGTTTTGTAATGCTTTATCAAAGAGCGTATATATAAATACAAAAGAAGATCATATGATCTTTGATGGTAGAATTTGTTGATTTCTGAAGAAATGGGACATTTTACAATGACTCATATATGAATCACAATATACCAGCACCTGTTCATGATGGCAGAATTATGCTTGCTTGCCTTAGATGTATATTAAATGTACAGATGTAAACTCTCAGATAGGAATAATAGAGAAGTCAGGAGAACCCACAGGGTTGAGTTGTTTAGTTTTATGAAGAGGCTTTTTCTTACCCTAAGGGACTAAAAACATAATGAGTGGGGATTTGATGGGCCACATGGAAGAAAAAATCTGTAGTATTTGCAGCTGAGGTCCACACAGAAAACAGCATTACAGAATACAGTCAACACTGAGATACTATTATCAGCATTTCCCTTCCACTGTCAATTTTCCTGCAGAAATGTTGCATTGGTCCTTTCCAGAAGATCTTGAAGAGTCCCAGCTAAATTGAAATACAAAAATATAAAGAAAAAAATAAATGCTACAATCTTTATACAACCAAACTATTTTGACAATTAAAACATATCCAGGTAGCTTAGATACAAATGCAGCTAATTAATACTAACGCAGAAAAAAAAATGAAACAATGTTTCTAAAGTATGAGATTTTCAGGGATTATGATCAGAATTATCTACTTTTCTCTAAAGAAAATTCAACAGTTTAGAAAAGACATAGAAATGAGACTGATACAGGTGTCGCGCTGACTGCTTGGCCGCCCAGTGGCCTGGCAGGTGACTTGCTCTGGTGTCCCAGCCAGGGGACAAAGCAGAGAGGGTAGTGTCAGCTCCTGTGAGAGCTGTCTGCCCTTGGCACACAAAGGAGCAGGCTGCAGTTTTGATGTTGCCAGGCAATGGCGAAGGCAAAGGAGGACAGAGGGACCTTTTGGTGCAACAATTTCCAGTTTCTTGGAAGGGGTGCAACCGACAAGGCGAAAGGAGGGGTTGAAGGCAGTTTTTATATGACATGTGGACAGGGGAGGAACAAAAGGGATAAACCAATGGGGAGATGACATGGGATGACAGGTATCCAATAGTAATGGGTTAGGGGAGGAACTTATTCAAACTAACCAATAAAATACCTAACAGGGGAGAACTTTCCAGAATGGAATTACATATTTAACAGGACTCATGAATATGCATAAACAAGCTAACCAATAAGAAGCAAGAGAACAAAGACGTTTCCAGAAATGAGGGAGGAGATGCTTTTAGGGGTGACACCCAGTGGGCTGTGTCCTTAGATGTTGGTGCTGCCCACTGATCCGCCCTCCAGGTCGCTCTCCTGGGCGGGAAATCCATCCACTGGATGTCATCCGGCCCAGGAGTGGGCTGGGTCACTGCAACAATACAGGCATTTCCAGGATTTTAGACTGGGCAGCAATTATGTAGTTAAAGTGCAAGTGCTAGCAGTCATGGTAGTACTTAGGGCAACTGCTTGGGGCTTCATGGGCAAACCCAGTATCACTACTGGAGTCATCACCAACTACAAAGCTTATTATTTTAGAATTCCAGTGGTCTAAGAAATTTGTAGTGTAATACTTGACTGTTTATTGGACACTGTTCAGGGTCTGCCTTAGGTGAGCTGAAGTTGATAGCTGTCATTACACCAATCCTTTAGGTGATTGTCCCTTAGAAAAGCAAAGGAAGACACATACTCTAATATTAGAGATCTTTATTTCTGTTCTGGGTTGTCAGAGCTATTTGTTATTTTGTCACTGTGTGTTTTGGTGGGTTTTTTTTTTAAATCTGCAAGGCAGAAGTGTGTTCTGAGGAGAATTGGGAAGAGATGATACTCTTTGTACTACTTGTGCCAGTTTGGACAAATTTGGAGGAAAATACCCTCTGATAGAAGGCAGGTTGTAACCACCCCTCTCCCACCAGGTTTGGGGAAAAAAAATTTCCTCGGAGGAAAGTGAAAGAGATAAAAACTATTTATTTAACAAACACACAGGAAAAGGATAATAATGCTGAATAATAAAACCTCTCGCTGTGGAGAGAAACCTGGGAAGATTTCAGAATCCTTCTGTGGGTGTAGTCTCTCTCCTCCTCCTCGGAGCTGGGTCGGCAAGGGCCCACCTCCGGGGCCTCGGTGGAAACTTCTCCCAGTGTGTTCTGATGTTGAAACAGTCCAGAAGAGAAGAACGGAAAAACCAAAGTCGCAGGAAAACTTCTCTCTGTTCAACTCTCTGTCTCCCTGTCTCCCTCTGGAGAAAAGGAGCCGAAAGCTGGCTGAAAAGCAAGAGGGGTGCTTCCTCCGCTCTTGCTGCTGCAGCAGGACGCAGAGAAGTGTGTATCTGTGTCCTTGAACAACTGGTTTGAAAAGTTTGCTCGGTTTTTTCTTCTCCCCTCTCTCAGCTCAGTTTAAAGGCACAGAAAGGCACAGGATTGATTTTCTGGGCATGGAGCAGTGATAGGGGATACACCACATAAAGGCACCCCAAGACACTACTGTAGGCATTATTTGACACTAACTGGAAGTATTTGTGTTCCTGGCTGTAAGATCTACTTCTGAAACGTAAGTGCATTACAATTATTTTACTGTTATTGCTATTATTATTTCTACTGTTCATCTCTCAACAACTATCTTATTGTGCTAGCTACTGTACAAACAATTCAGCAGTCATCACCAAACTCCTTCTGCAAAGGCAGGGACTTGGCAGCTACCAGCATACTGCAGTTCTTCCTGCCATGCAAAACTTTAGGCAGTGCTTGGGGCACTTCAGCTGAGGCTACAGAGACCAAATGCACTCTGCCACCTTAATCATTAATATTTTCCATGTTTTAACAGAGAATGTCTAGTCTTTTTTTGTAATGTGTTGCAGGTGTTTGGCAGTAGCTGAGCAACGGCTGCTTAGGAGCATTCACAATATTTTCCATTGTTTTGACTGGGCAGAGTTGTGAAATCGCCCTGCTGTTTCATATTCTCTCAGTGTATGTATTATGAAAACCCAGGAGCACACTGCTGGTGTAGACATTTCATTTTGGTCTGCTGGGATCCAGTTTGTATATGTTCATGCTGAGATTTAGAATCATGTTTTTTTTTCAATTTATAAGGACGTCTGTTTCATGTTTTCTGCTTTTTTTAAATAGGGATTTTCACTCTTCCTCTAATATTGGCTTAAAATCCTGAACCACTTTCCTGATCACTTTCAAGCTCTTCCTCCACCTATATTCTTATCTTCAAGTGCAACTGAGACATACTCTATATAATTGATATTGAATTACAGTCTGTATTTCCCTCTCTCATCTCAGGATCTAATGTGAATGTGGGATTAGTGTCTTTAGAAGACATGTGAGCTTGCCCTTTCAAAACAATTATTTGATAAGGCATATCAAAGCCTGCTTTATTTTTACACAATGCTGAAAACAAGTACCAGGCTCTGTGTGCCTGAGCAGGACTGGAACTTTATCAGATACGCAGCCCCTAGGTTTGTGTACACTTCTATAGTTACAGCTTCCTTAGGCATAGCACGATGATATCTTTACTTGATCAAGTTGTATTTTGTTTTGAGATTGCCTCTCTTCCCTGCTCTGTACTCTTCTCAAAGAGAAATAAAATAAAAGCAAAGGAGTGAATTAGAGTAGATGAAAGGATGCAGGAAGACATCAAAGCTGGATGGGAATCAGTCAGGATCTTGCTTTCTGTTAGCAACATTAGACCTGGAAGGTGAATTAAAAGGCAGGAACTGGAAATTGAATGGTTATTTTCTTGTAAAAATATTATTATAAAAAACATGAGCAAAGGAATTTCATTCATCCAGATGCCAAGAAGCTTGCTCTTAATGGATGCACACCTCATATTTCCACATGATACTTCAGGAACTCATTCTCTCTGAAATATACTATCTGTTTTCTTTCTATTTTACAATCTAAAACCAAATTAAATTTTGAGTCAACATATAAACTAACTGTTTTCAAAGTGTGCACAGGATCTTGCATTTCTACTAAGGCCAGATCAATTTACTGAGGCAGCAACTACCTGCTTTCTTCATTTACCTGTCAGATTTTCTTCTCTACATTTCATTCAAAAACCGTGTAACAATTAAAATATAGCTTTATAAATACATTGACAAGCACAACTATGAAATGATTCCTTTTTTATACTCAACAGAAAAACTTAAATATATAATGGGTATTGAAAATACTTCTTCCTGCCACGACTCAAATATGATAGGAAAATAATTTTAAAGACTGATATCACCAGAAAAAGTTAGATGCATTTCAAAGCAGATGCATAACTTGGTAAGAAAAATGTGACCTGATACAAATCCATGTTTTTCTCTGTAGTCTGTCTACAGCAATGCCTGGTAGCACCTATATAGAAAAGAGGTTTGTGATTCTTTCCTGATTTACCCCCTTGGCTTCCAGCTATAATGACAGTGATCTGATTAACTAAAGATTGAAGTAGAATCATCATATCATTTGATGGATTCACCGTCTCTTAACTTATCTAATCCTATTTATTTTTTTAGCCTCTACAACATCCTGTGGAAATGCATTTCATAATGTCACTGTGAGTCATGAGGAAAGCGCCTAATTTTTTTGTTTGATTTTGTATACTTTATTGTGTGCCTTGTGGTGCTTGTTTTATAATAACGATGAATCATTTCTGTTCATCTTCTCTATGGTGCCAACTTTACATAGCTTTCGTCCCTAAGGACACTTTTTCCACAAGCTGAAGAGTCAAAGCCTGTTTCTTCTGTGGAGCATCTAGCCACATCTAGCCCTCCTGTAATAGCATAATTATATATGATTATATTTTTATATTATACAATATGTAGAACTCAGTGTCTGAAGAGTATACAGACCACAGGTTTCACTCTGAAATTCCTTCCTAGTAATTCCTATAATTTGTCTTCTGGACTACCCTGAATACAGACCTCATATTCTCAAAGGACTACTCAAAATTACCCCACAGTTTCTTTCTTGTCAGAAACGATTTGCAAATAATGACATATTTTCTCACCTCTTTTTTCATCTTTGGGGAAAACCTTGTCTTATTAAGAGAAAATTCTCCTGCGAAAAACAAATTAAGTTACTTTTATGCAATTTGTTACCTATGGGAATTAGCCTTGTGTGGGAATACGTATGGGAATATTTTCATTAATTTTAGTATTCTTGTACTTGCAGTCCCCCTAAAGATTCTGCTTTAGAGTCAATGGACTTGGGATGGCCCTAGTGGGCAAGTTCTTGCACATTTGAATAGTTATCAATTACTTCTAGGCAGATGCCTGTGGCAGTACATTTGTGAGGTAGCAATTTTACCACTTGTCTAACTAGATGACAAGAAGAGTAAAAGGCTAATGAAGAGTTTTATATAATTAATACTGTGAAAAATAGACATACTCATCTTATCTCAGTTCCTGCACAGCACAACTCAATATGTTTCCCCTTCTAAGTCTTTTGAGCCTTATAGATGACTTTTAGGAAACCATATACTCTTTGGATGAAAACTACAGGTAACTTCACCCCATTCCCTTTGGTTACATCTGCTAAAAAATTGAGTGTAATTCTGTATCCTGTTCATCTACTAGGGGTAAAATTGTCTTGGTCTTTCTCTGCCAGATTCTTCAGGGTTTTTTTAGCAGTTCTACTTCCCTCTTTCCACCAAAGTATCGCAAACACTACACAGAATGAGAAATAACAGCTATTCATACCATTACAACCAGACATGATTTGTTTTTCCTTGGAAGGATTACTTGTCCAATTACTGCTTTCAAACATGTTGCAGCTGATGTTATGAAGTATGTGGAGTTAGGAACCATATATTACAAAAGCCTTTAAAAATAAGCACAGATTTCAAAATGGAACCATGCAGGAAACAGTGGTAAGCATGTCTAGAGGAAGAAAAGGGGCCAGGCTTTAAAAGCCGTTACAAGAATTACTAGTTTTGTTCCAAAAGAAATTTACAAAACCAGCTTTATCTCACTGCAATTTATGTCTTAACTAATTTAGTCAACGCTGTAAATAGAATTGGCCTCTCTTTGCAATACATCTGAAAAAATTTTGTGCAACAACTGTGACTGCAAATTGATTTTTTAAAACGTAGTTCTCACCCATACCAGGTATTTTTCATGCTGCCACATGCAGACCAGGTACAGGACAGAAGGTGGAATACAAAACAACACGCCAATGGCTATGGAAGAGGAGGCAACAGAGACTCAGATCCCAAGACACTAAGCTTGGAGACATTTTTCTTTTAATATGTGTTGAAATAACCTGCAGTGAAAAAACAACTGTAAACTCAGAGATTTTTTTTTCCCCAGAAACCCAGAGTATCTGTAAAATAAGAGGTTTCTAGTAGGAAAAGAAATGTGTTTTGTGTAGGCTAGAAATGTGCTTACAAATAAACGCAACACAGATTACCCCCTAAAGAGTTTGGTGGTACATTATATTAACTTACACTACTATTTGGGGCAGAAAAAGGAAAGAAAAGGTGACTTTGGGTGGCATGAAAACATGGTATATGCACTGGTTTACGAATACTGGTATAATTGATCCTCGGAAGACCTGAGCAGAGCAGGAAGGGAAAATAAACAAACACTCTTGAGTGTGATATTTATCAGGGATGAATTACCAGAGGCACAAGTTTACATTACATAAGTATTGGCTACACAAGTGGCACTAACAGACCCATTACAGTGCTTGGATGTCCTTCTCACAAAGCTCTGAGCTGCACTGTAGATGATCAAATTTGGTCCAACATTTTTAAGGGCACCTACCAAACTCAAGAACAGTTTCTGGTTCAAAGCCTGAGTTTGCACACAACACTAAGCTTTTTGAGAAGTCTTCTTTCCTAGAGTGAAATATAAGCATTACAAAACTGCTATCAGAGTGGAAAATCTGACACAAAAAACTCTGAAATAAAACATTAGATGTGAGCATTTCAGTGACTCTCAAGGGTTGCTTAACGTGCTGTAGCCCAATTCTAGGACATTGACCATCTGCATACTGAGATCCTCCCCAGTTCCTATTTTCCTAATGTCCTGACAGAGTCCCAGGAATCCTTGAGTATCCTTGGGATTTCTTTACTACAGAGAAGTACTCTGGAAGCAGAGATCCCTAACTCTGCTGGGGGCTGGCTGACTGCCCAGCAGAGAGAAATTTGGGAACATAGCCTCCACAACTGTGCATTGGCAGTGTTTTTGCTTGTCTCTATTTAATATTAATTCACAGAAGACAATACATAGAGACATTGAACCATAGAATTGAATTGCCATGGGCAGGGACACCTTCCACTAGACCAGGTTGCCCAAAGCCCCTCCAGCCTGGCCTTGTACAGTTCGATGGATGGGGTATACAGACAGCATTCTTAAACTTTATTGAATTGCCGTTTCCAATAAAATTGCTTTTTCTTCCAAATATTCCTGTGCAGTCTTGTTTCTGGGGCAATAAGAAATCAGATATCATGATGTACATCAGAACCTAACTGGCTGCAGCTGTCCATGTTCGTGCCCAGAAATGATAAGTTTAGAAATCCAGTTCTGCTGGAAATCAACATGCTGAAGAAGTAAAAAGGTTACAGAAGTACTGTTGGGGTGCACTGTGTGCTGGAAGAGAGATAGGCCCTGAGGGCTGGAGAGAGAGCCTCTTTCCTGAGCCTGGAGGTGACCCTGGGAGTGCATCCAGGTCACCGAGGATGGGCTGAGAGAGAATTGTGGGTTTGTGGACGGTGTTGGGCCTATGAGATGTGATAATTGTAGTTTGTGACCTTATAGGGTATTGTTTGCCTGTTACCATAATAGGTAACATCTGTGCAATACCCCAGGTGATTGGGGGACACTGAGGTGAACATCTTTCCTGTTTATGTGATGTTATATCCTCTTAGGTCCTGGTATTTAGGGAATATTCACTGCGCAATAAACGCTTTGCACTTCTCTATCTTGTGTGCGGAGCCATGCCCTTGTGTGATTACTGCAAGTAAGCAAAAAGGGTTTTAAAATGGAATTTAAGGTTCTTACACATCAAATGCTTATGAAAACTTCACCCTTGATCTTTGGACAGACTGCAGAATTTTTCTTGCTAGAGAAGTAGTTGGAGGCAGTATAACCCTGAATATGGATATTCAGGCAGTGCATGGAGCTCGCTGTGCTGCTCACAGGAGGACGCCCTTTGGATGTATAAGCTAAGCTGAAACACAAGTCTTAAGAAATGCTCTCTTTCTGTGTTTGCTTGCTTTCCATTAGGGTGTCCTGCTGCTTCTCAGCACAATTTTCAAGATAAAATGTCGTCCCCTCCATTTCACTCTATCTGCATAACCAGAAAAGGTGTTTTGCAAGGACTCCTAAGTAGTGTGATACACGGCCATTAATCGCCCCTCCCACAGAGACAACTTCTAGGCAGCTGAGCCAGCTCCCAGGGTGGCAGCACCTACCCACTGTGCAAGGCAGACCCTGACATTTTGGCTCTTTTTCTGAGGAAATGGTTCCTTTCAGTCATTATCAGAAAGAAAGAAGGGAAGCACACTTCCCCTTACATTTCTGTTAATTCAATACCTTATTTAGGAATGAAGTAATAAATGACAACTGATGACCTTACTGTCATTTCAAAGATTATTTAAATACCTGTTTTAGTGAAGGCCATTAATTTCCTGTGATGTGCCAGAGAAGTCTGTTCTGCTGCATGAACCTGGATCCTATCTTTTCATAAATGGTAAGGAGCTCTGGCTAAAATGCCCGTGTCCCAGCAGACAACTCTGAAGTTCCCTTGCTGCTCAGTGTGGAGGGAGGAGAACACACTGGAGTTTCCCTAGGCTACATAATTATGTCATTTAATTATCCGGTGCCAGCATACAGAAATCTCTGCCACAAATGGGACATTATTGTGTCAGACATGCAGATGCCCAGAATCACAAGCTGGCCACTGCATGCTCCTTTTGTGTCCCTTCTACCAGCCTGCTGCTACCTCCACCTTTGCACCAATCACATTTTTTGCCTGGATGTACTGTCTTTCTGTGGAACAGCATATATGCTGGAACCTTCTCACCAGAGGGCATTTTACTGCTCTCTGCCACAGTCACCCTTTCTGAAAGACACAATAGTTCCCTTGGAAGTACTGTAAGCAAATTTTAATGTAGTCAACATATTCGTAGCTATGAGATGTAAGTAGAAGAAATATCCATTCATGAACAAGACATTACAGTCAATCAAAGCATTGCCACAGTTAGGGCATCCTAGGAGGCAGGAACCATTCTAATTGAAACAGGTGAGAGACAAATATATGTTAGGGATTTTCCTCACCTATTTATACAAAGTATTTAACATACCACAGTGACTGTGTTTGGAAATGATTTAATTTTATTACCACCAATCCAACAAGAACATCTGGCTAAATCAATGTCCTTGGAAGCACGCAGAAGGATGTATGTGGCCTCTGCAAAAGCTCCAGACTAGCAAATGTTTAAAATGAACAGGTAGATCTACTCTTTTGCCTTGGATAACAGCTCCCAGCAGCTAAAGATTATTTTTGGTTTTAGTCACTTTTGCTATCACTCTAGATTTCGTATCCTTTTGTATATGTATCATTTTATCTATGTACCTGTGAAGAGAAAAAACAATAAATCAGAGGAAACACAGCGACAGGACCATCCAGAGAGTGCTTGGCAGTGGCTGTCTTGTATATAATTTTGTAACTTTTTAGTTACCTCCTGAGATGTTAGTATATGTTGGCAAGTCAGGTTTGCCAAATGCATCTCATGTGTACTTCTGCTGACATCAGGGCCAATCTTTCCATGGCAAAAATCTTGCTCTTCTTTGCCAGGATTTAATATATACAAATGTGTACTCATTTAACAGTTGCTGGTATGCCAGTATACATCTTTATTTTTTAAAGACCACTGCCAGTGTTCTTTCCAAGTAAAATAAAATTTAAAAAAAAAATATTACGAAATAGTTATTCTTCTAAAGTGTAAATAAAGTGCAAATAATATAAAATACAAATGTGCAGGTTATAGGCCATGTTGTGAACCTTTACTGGTATATTTCTGCAGTCCTACTCTAGATGATATCTCAGTGAAAAGACAACCTTAACTCTCACACCAAAAGAACACGGAAAAAAACCCATATCATATTCCAAGAGAATCAAGTATCTCAAGTCTCATGCTGAAGGAATATGTAGAAACCTTACACATTTTTGAACTGCATATTTCACAGACAAAAAAGTAAATATTCAGCTATTCACAGAGATAAATTATTTAATCCTACTCCAGTCAAGAAGATGTATTGATGTATTGAGTGTGCCTGGCCAGGTTTTGGTAGTGAGGGGTCTACAGGCATGGTTTCTGTGAGAAGCTGCCAGAAGCTTACTCCATGTCCAACAGAGCCAATCCCAGACAATTCCATGACAGACTCGATGCTGGCCAAGGCCAAGCACATCAGGAATTGTAGTAATGCCTCTGTGATAACGTATTTAGAGAAGGTAAAAAAGCTATTGCACGGTTGTAACTGTGGCCAGAGAAGAGAGGGATGAGAATACGAGAGAGGAACAGCTCTGCAGACGCCCAGGTCAGTGCAGAAGGAGGGGCAGGAGGTGCTTCAAGCACCAGAGCTGAGATTCCCCTGCAGCCCCTGGTGCAGCCCGTGGTGAGGCAGCTGTGCCCCTGCAGCCCCTGGAGGAAACCCATGCCAGAGCAGGGGGTGCCTGAGAGGAGGCTGTGAGCCCTGTCTGAGAGAAGGCTGAGAGAGGGAAAACTCTGCTGGAGCAGGGCCCTGGCAGGGACCTGCAGACCCAGAGAGAGAAGCCCAGGCTGGAGCAGGTTTCCTGGCAGGACCTGTGACCCTGTGTGGGACCCACACTGGAGCAGCCTGTCCTTGAAGGACTGCATCCCACGGAAGAGGGACTCATGTTGCAGCAGTTTGTGGAGAACTGCTGCCTATGGGATGGACTCATGTTAAAGAAGTACATGGACAATTATCTCCCATGGGAGGGACCCTGTGCTGGGACCCTGTGCTGGAGCAGGGGGAACAACTCCTCTCTTTGAGCAGTGGCAGGAGCAATGTGTGATGAACTGACCATAATCCCCATTCCCTGTCTCCCTGCACTGCTGTGGGGGAGGAGGTAGAGCTGGGACGGTGGAGGGTTGGGGGAAGGTGTTTTTAAAGTTTATTTTATTCCTCATTACCCTGCTCTGATTTTGTTAATCATAAATTCAATTAATATCCTGAAGATGAGTCTGTTTTGCCCATGACAGTATAAGTCCCTATTCAAGCCAATATTAACACGAAATTCAGAAAACATGAACTAGATGGTACTTTTACAGAGATTAGATACCTGCTGGGTAGCTGCAGGCAAATATTTCTACAAAAAAGGGCAGAGAAGGTAGGTGTATTATATCTATTCTCTTAGGAAAAACTGAGCACATCTCATTTTCCTTATTGCCAAAGAAGGGATTGGCTTTTATGAAAGAACAATATAGTTTATCACCAGTAGAAAACTCAGTTCTATGATCTGCTTACTTAGATTGAGATAATTAAATTTCATATCTGCTCCACCAGGAAGAACAGGCCAGATTGTGAGGGATACACATTAATGTATCACCCTTTCTCTGACATGACTTGTTTTTTCCTGGCTTTGGGAAGTGTTTTGATATTCAGTCTCCTATAGGAATTCCAGCAGCCAGTTTTCTCAGTTTAGGATACTTACAAAGTTTAGAAGCAGGGCTAAAAAAAGTCCTATTAGAATGATTGGTTTGAGTCAGTTTTAGGAGAAAAGGACAACAATAAAGACACCCCTGTTGTTTATATGGAAAATGAGTGGGAATATAACATGGCACATACATTCCTCTACCCCTCAAACCCTACCCAGAATCCACTTGCTCACTGGTATTTCTGGTACGAAACACATTGCCCACACACTCACTTTTCTGCAGATCTTGTTCTATAAAATGATGGTTTTACCTTTCACAGATTAACCTCCCTCTCTCCTGGACTCTTCCACTGACAGCTGGTATTGGCTGGGACTTTCAGTGCTGAGTCCACAGTGAGGGGCTGAAGGAATAGGTCCTCAGCATAGTGCTTGAGCCAGATTTCCTCAGGGAATGCTTGCACTGTCAGTGTTGCTTCCTTCTCTCTGCCCATGCAACCAATGACATAATCCAGAAAATATTTGCTTTACTGTGCTAGTTTTATAAGCTGAAGAACACTTTGCATATTGTAAAAGATGTACTCTCTGTGCTTTCAGTTCTTTTTGGTGTAAATTACATGTGTGGTTTTATGCCACTGTCCTCATCTTCTTTTGGAGTTGTGTGTTGGGTGTGCCTGGTTTTCCATGGGTTATGAATTGAGAACTGCTGCCCTGCACCACAAGGAGGATAATGGAAAAGGGGTTCTTGGAACAGAAGGAAGAATCCAAATCCCACATCCTACTTAGGATAAATCACTACCATCTGTTCCTACATCTTCGACACAAGGTTTTTTCTTTCCTGTTCAGAAAGAAGTTTCTACCCTTACAGTTACAGATTCTTAGCAGTATTTCCTCTTAGGTAAGGCACACTGTATGCATTTCTGTAGTTTTTGAAGCTGATCTCTCTCAGGACTGCTGTGTAGAAGACAGGCTCTGACTTAAGTTTAGCATGCACACCCACATTTAATGGGACTGTTGAGGAAAGGGTATAGTGCATTCATCTCACATAGCATCGATGAGAATCCAAATGTGATTATATTGAGGTGAGCAGAGAGTTTGACAAGTGTTTGAAAGCTCAGGCTGTTATATTTTTACTACTCCAACACCGGTGTTAGATCTCAAAAGTATCACTCCATAAGTCCATCAGGGAGTTCACACATTTTGTTTCATTTTTTCTACCAGCTGACCTCTTTTACACAGAAGAAGAATCATTTGAACAAAAGCATGTGTTTGGTGACTTCTCTGGTAATGCAGCAAACCCAGATGGTAGAAAAGCCAGGTCTTCTGACGCTGGGCCAGGGCCCCAGTGGCCAGCTGCCCCAGTGGCATGGCCACTTTTCACGTGGTACTCCTGTAAGTATATGTGAGAAGAGGCAGAGGCAATACTGTCTAGCCAGTACTGGGAAAAGAAAAGAGACAGGTGTCCAGTCCTCAGAGATTGGCCAGGAAGTAGCCAGGTGATTACATTCTGGTAAATGTTCTCCACACAATCATAGAATGGTTTGGGTTGGAGGGGATCTGTAAATGCCGTCTAGTCCAAACCCCTGCAATCAGCCCGGACATCCTCCACTAGATCAGGATGCTCAGAGCCCCATCCAGCCTTGAATGTTTCCAGGGATGGGGCATCCACTACCTCTCTGGGCAACCTGTTCCAGTGTTTCAATGTCCTCATTGAAAAAAAAATTTCTTCCTTATATCTAGTCTGAATCAATCCTCTTTTATTTTAAAACCATTACTCCTTGTCCTATCACAGCAGGCCCAGGTAAAAAGCTTTTCCCTGTCTTCCTTTTAAGTCTCATACAGGTACTGGAAATCTACAATAAGATCTCCCTAGACCCTTCTCTTTTCCAGACAGAATAGCCCCAGCTCTCTTGGCCTGTCCTCATAGGAGAGGTCCTCCAGCCCTCTGACACTTTTTGTGGCAACAACAGAGTATAGTTCCAAGACAGCATTTATGCAAATGCTTAAAATGTGAGCACAGAACTAAGTGTTTTCATGAGCAAGAATACATGTTCTACTGTAAGTGAGCCTTTGATGCTGCTGGATCTGAATTAAAAAAAACAGTTCGAACCTCCGTGAGACAAGTAAAATGCATCTGGGCAAGTTGGAGAAGGTGAAGGACCTCATGGCTCACGTGTAACTGAAGATAGCACTCACTTCAGAGGGAATTTGCAGGAATGGCCAAATTTTAAGGCATGCTGCCTGGTGCACCCTGCAGAAAGCAAACCCTGCCCACCACAAAACATGTTGGAAAGGCATTTCATACCAGCAGTTTGATCTAGTATGGACACTGAAGGAACAATCCTGTAAGCAAAATTGTCTCCTCAGTTAAGTAGCCCTTAGGTGGCTGGCCCAACATCCTGACCTAAAGAAATAAAATCAAAATTAAAGATAGAGGTGAGCTCAAACCACAAGAGAGAGAATAAACTTCACTCACTGCTGAAAGGGCTCTGTGAAACAAAAACCTCAAGCCCAACATTCCTCTTCAAAATATCTAACTACTATAGCCTGATTTTCATCAAGTGATCACATTATGTTGATTAATCACTGCAGGAAATGAGTACCTCAATTCAGGTTTTATGCAGACCAACAAGAGGGTGCAAGGAAGTCTGCATTGTATATTGCTACTATACCTTTCAAGTTTTTATGACCCTCAAGAGAAATGAGGCATTCATAATGTGGAGGGAAAATAAAAATCATAGAGAGCACCATAAATCTAAGGGACTAACTTGTGGAAATCACATCCTTAAACTGACATAGCTGTGATTAACTGGCAATGGCTTTTACAGTCAGAAAAGTTTTTGGATATAGTTATTTGCCCAGAGAAAGTTTCTGGTGGGGAGGGGAAAAAAAAGAGAGAGAGAAAAAAAAGGAGCAAATACAAGTATTTAATCAAATCCTTGTTTTAGGGCTAGATAAAATTGTTTTGGGTGAGATAGAATACGTTGCACCACAAGCCTTGCACCTCAAGAAGCTTGGTTCTGAATCTGTTCTGATCACAGAGAAGTAACTTCCCAGTAGACATTTGGTCACATTTTTTTTATAAAACCACCCACAGGATTCAGTAGTTTCTGTTTAGCAGAGCACTGAAATAAATCGTTGTTCCTAACTGAGCTCTACTTGCTCAGCTTTCTCAGCAAGTCTAGACAATCTCTGTGTACATAAAACAATGGTGCCCACTTTCTTGTATTTAAAGATCTACTTAGCAATCAAAGTATCAAAATTAAAGAGGATATATGCATGTGTATATAAGTATCTAGTCAGAAAAAAATTAAGTTAATTATCATGGATACTGAAGTGTATATAGAGGCCTGAATACTGTGGAATCACTTGTACTTACTCATGATGTAGGAATAATGCTACAAATCAAAATAATGGTATCCTTCATCCGTTTTGCATCTGCTATCGCCACAGGAAACTGTACAAAGTGAAAAGCAAGAACAGCAGTGCCCTAAGAAATGTAATCTTCCACCAAGGAATACCTTTGTCACTTCAGAGCAAGGATCTTGATCTAGACAAACAAACAGACCAAGTCTGACCAGGATGGCTGTGCCTATACAAGCAAAATGAACAGGCCCAGGAACACTGCTGGGCATGAAAGGCAACTGCTCAGCTCACAAAACTGCTAGAGCGACCACTTGCACAATTTTACCCTACATGAACCCACACACAATTTCCAGTCAGCAGGGACCACGAACCACGTCTTTATTGTACCTTTGTTTCTTTCTTTGCATTCATGCATAGTAGAGTTGGCAGGAATATATATGAATAGAGATTCACAGAGCAGATAATGTAAAGGAACAGTTTACACAATGTAACATAATTTACAGACAACAGAATGTGATCAGAATAGTCAGAATTTTTAGCTTTATCCAGTGGGTCAATGATACCCTAAAAGCCAAAATCAAAATCAGTCCTCATTGGGACCGACCCATAAATTGTCACACTACACCAAAGCATCTGCTGCCCAGGCCACTGAGACACCATTTACAAAGACAAAAGTAAAAATTTTCATAATAAATCTCATGCACACATACCATCAAGTCTTTCAATCCCCTTAAAAGATTTGTTCAAGTAAAAAAACTCAAGACTTGAGGTTTACAAACATACAAAATCTCCATGGAAAGGAAGCAAATGCCTATTGTAGCTTATTGATGAAAAAACCATTTCAAACCAATCTATGGAAATTGTTCAAACTGATTAATTTAGGAGATCAATAACACTCTTCAAAGTAATTAAAAACCCAGTAAACTTTCCTCATAAAAACACAGGAAAAGAAGAATCTGTGAAGGAAAGACCAGCAATTCAATCTGAACCTTGTTTAAAGACAGAGCCAGAACTACAGGTAGGGAGTATTTTGAACTTACACTGCCAAATTTGCTTAGATGAAAGAAAGTTATGACAGGAAATTGTGTTTATAAAACTCTGTAGCTTTTAACAGCATCCTTTTTGGCATACCTATTTGGCCATACCTTCTTGTTCTCATGTACAAGTTAACAGTTTGTACACATGCTTTTCATATTGAAGGACTGTAATTTCAACACTTTTTTTTACTGTTCATGGCTGCACACTGTTGCATTTTAACTGAAATATCCTCAGTCTTGTATTAATGCTCGTATCTGATGCTCTTCTAAAGGCTAGCTCTGTGAGCATTAAGAGTGACAGGAAAGAGATCTGCAATGGATCAGAAATTCAGGTCACATTAGCATAGATATACAGAAAATGAATTCATTGAACATAACAAACAGGAAAATTATCATCTCCCCAACAAGTCCTCTAATTTTTTTGTAACTTTTTGGTAGTGGAAGAGACCACTGGAGACTTTAAAAAAAAAAAAGGATCTTGACAAAAAACATAAATCAACTCTCAGAGAGACAGAAAACCTCTCAGGTTTATCAAGTTGTTTAGCAACCACCCAAAGACCATTGTAACGAGGGCATAAAATGGACCAAATATCATTGGTACTGTCGAGAGATGCAGCCCAAAAAAAAGATGCAAATTTCCAAAGCATAAAGTATCTGAAGGAATCTGAAGTGAGATGGGTGCTAAAAGATCTTGAGATTTTTGATATTCATGTCCTACCGATTAGCATGGCAAGCATGAAATCAAAGTTTGTGTAAGATAATAAAAAGCCAAAGAGTGGAATAATACAATTTCACACATATGGAACAACGCATGAAGCACAACATGCCAGCTACATGATAACACATACAGAGGAGGCGGGACTGAATTCTCCACAGGTAAAAATGTAAAAGCCTCTTGTGTCATTAACAAAAAGTCAGCAAGTCAAATCTACCAAAACCTATCACATTAGAGCAGTCTGTAATACATGGCATTTGTCAGAAGTGTTATAAACAGTGATATAGTGATCCTTAGTTTTGAGCCAAAAGTTCTGTTTCAACTTACGTTCCTATAAATATATGCAAAATTTTAAATATATACTTACATATTTTTGTCTATATACACTCAAATTGCACTTACACCTATTCCAATTAGTTTAGCCTCTGACTCCTCTCATCTTTGAACTTCTTCATACTGAATTAACCTTGGTAGATGGTTGAGAACAGAAATACACCCAAACTCCAAGCTATTTGACTAGGAGAGATGGAAGGATCAGGAGAGATGATTTTTTTTTTTAAACAGTCAGAAAAATTGTTTGTTTAGCAGCTCACATGGGGAGAACAGTCTGATCAGACTTGAAAACCAGCAAGGAAAGTATCAGCCACCTATTCCCTTTCTGGAATATTTTACCTGTACAGACTCCATTAGAATATGTATATAAAATACAACACCGGCTCCAAGGAACTGCCAGCTAATTGAGACATTCCTCGTTCTGCCTGAGATCTGCAAGAAAGTTGCTAACTACTGCTGTAAGTAAACCTGCTACATGCAAGTACAGTGGGACACTGCCCCAGACATGCTACTAGACTGAACTATCCAGCTACAGGACAGCAGGTTGAAGAACACTTTTTTTTTTCTTCTCATTTCTCCCAAACAATGGAAAGCTTTCTCTTTATAAGTTACAAATTAGAATTGCTTTGCTGATGATAAGCTCTGGCTTTTGTTGAGCAAACCATAAGCCAGGAGTTCCTGTATTTTTTTCCAGACATGATCCCTGGAGACTTGTGCTGTTCTTGCTTCTGCAGCAGTCACTGTTCCTGCTGCTAGTGTAATTCCCACAGCTTCAGCATCTTGCAAAATGCCAGTTTTCTGGAACTGGCTGGAATCCAATAGCTGATGCCTTGCACATAGGTTTGCTACAAACAGTGCTGATGCTAAAAGGGTCTTATGCCCTGTTCAGAGGCTTCAATTTCTGTGTGTTGAATGACACTTCTCTCCCTTAACTGTGAATGGAAAATGTTTGCAACATTTAAGAAAATCAATCTGAAGGATCTACAATATTGTCTAATAAAAAAGCCAATTTAATTTTTTTTTCCAAATGCTGTTCCTGTTTTTCACCTGTTTTGATCCTAGGCTTTTGCAAGGCACTGAGCCCTTTGTTTCATCCCCTAGTTTTCTTCTCTTAAAGTGTTGGCACTGTGCTGAGAGCTGGGGCACAGCAAGTTGTGGCCTTCAGCTACTATTGGCTTCTTTCATTCGATGCAGCTCTACTTAAGTTGCTCCACAATATTTCAGGAGGACAAATCCCTCTTGGAGGGGGCAAAGCCTGTGACCCCTGTGCAAAATTATTTGCTCCACTCTGCACTGCACACTAATTCCAAAAAAGTTGGTCAAGTGTGCCAACACGGCTTAATGAAAACAGTATGGGCTTTTTGCAATGGTGGTATTTTTTTTCTGCTCTTCCTCCTCCTAAAAATGCAATGTGTGCATTTGAAAGTAGCTCTTGGCCATTGCAATAATCTTTTTACTGCTGTCAATTACTGTCTGGATTACTAATCTCTTGGGTCCCACATGGACCTGTTCAACAGGTGAATACAATATACCAAAGACATTCTGAACAGAAAACTTAATGTTGGTGCATATTGAGAGAACTTGTGATGTAGCCACTTGGAAATGAAGTAAATTAAGCCAAAGCAAATATAAATTCTGCCCATCCTGCTCTCTGTGGGTACCAATTCTACAGAGGTCTGAGATTTCTCCACTGATTCAGCTCTTCTTTTGTGAGTTTGGAAGTCACTGCTTCAAAATTTAAGATCCCCAAAATTTGGATTATCTCTTCCATTAGAGAATTCAAGCCCCAGCCTGTACACTTAAATTGAAGGCAAATTATCAGTCATTTAGAGCAGCAATGATGTATCTTTTTGTCTCCCTGATAGTCATACTTATGTAATACACTTCACAGCAGTCAAAATATTAAGTACCACTTTGACTCTTTCAACCCAAAATCTGCAATCACAAAATAATAAATTTAACAAACAAAATGTAAAACTTTCAAAAGTTGCAAGCTATATCCACCCATATAATTAAAATGAGCTCACAGGCAGTGAAAAAAACAGTACACTGACTGAATTAATAACCAGTCCCACAAATGTCTGCATATTTTATGAGTTGCAGATGTGTATTTATACTTTAAAAATAGCCACATTAAAGTATGACATGGTTTGTCATATATTTGCTGTGTTTTCATGACAAAAACAGCTCTACAGAAAAACAGAGGACTTCTTTAAAAGCAATTATAAAAAGCATCTTGAGACATCCTTATGCATTTTATGATACTGTACATGCAAAACAATGCTTTTATGATAGTTGGGTAACCCAGTCAGATAAACACAGCAAGAAAAGCTGTTTTTACTGTTCATCTAAGTGTTTTTAAAAAGGTAACTGCAAAAAAAATTTATTTCAAGAACATGTGTAAAAGCATGGCATAACTTTTAGATGTCACTAAGATTAGCAAAATTCAAGAAACTGCTTCAGATGCAGTTTAATTCTTAGATGGCTGTATTAACTTTGAACAGAGTTCTCAAAATAGTGCCCAAATGCCCAGTGCTTGTTGAACAAATTCTGATTTATTGAAGGTAAACATTTACATTGGCTACAATGCTATAGCTGTTACAAAGCTGAATAAAAGAGGCTTAAATAGCAATAGAAAGCAAGTGCAGTAAAAAGTGAATAGAGAAAATATTTGGCCTTAGTGATCTTCTGGCAGTATTTACATTATCTCCATTTTGTTAAATATTTGAGTAACTCTAAGGCACCATAGGCTAAATAGCAGGCTGCAGTATGATTTTGTGCACAGAATTTAATAAATTTATTTGGAGAAAAAAAGGCTATGGAGTTAAAAGAAACATTGGCATATTTTATGTTTACATAAAGGAGTGGCCGTTTGTTAAAATTCAAAGAGACAATACATACTGGGTAAGTTCAAAAATCATTTTTAGAACATTAAATTAAATGTCTAAGGACTATTTTTACTGACTTTTTGATAAATGTTTAATGCAATCTTTTCAACAGGTTTTCAACACAGTAGATATGTTCATCTAAAAACTAATATTTTTTTCCCTTTACAAAAGCCTTATGCCTAGTACATATACAAAAACCCAATGCAAAGTGTAATGGGTAGTAATTTACATCGTAGCTGTTCTGTGGCAGACTGAAACTTAGCAGGAGCATGCAATCAAAATGCTATGGAACAGCAGTTCAAGCTGTCTTACTCCCTCGGCTCTTGTCAGTGGCTGCTGCTGCAGCCAGTGAGCAGGAGTACAACATTGACATGCCAGGACAGACAGAGGAGGTCAGTGCTTTCAGACCAGTTTCCAAACACAGATCGGGAAATTGAAACTCCTGGCGACATCCTTGTGCAGTTCACACAACACGGCGCACACAGAATGACGCTCTGCTTGGAGCAAATTTTCCCATTTTTATTTATCCCCTTTTATTTATCCCCTTTTATTTATCCCCTTCTGAAGCACGTGTCCCTCCACTCCTGAGTCGAATTTATTTAAGGAATAAATTCATCTGACTGGACTCAAGATCCTTCCTGAACAACTTCCGGTGCTTCACAGAGTCATGATCAGCAGCAGAATCTGCTGCTCTGCGAACAGCAGACCTTGCTCAGTTTGGTCAACAGGCTCATCCCTCACCTCGAGGTGGTGCTTGTAACGAAGAAATTGCACAGACACATTAACACCTCAGTTTTGCAAATAAAACACCACAGGATGCTGTGTGCCACAGGAGAGAAGAGAATGGGTGGCCAGGGCCATTCCAGCTGCAGCAGTGCTGCCAGCAGAGGCTGCACGTGGTGAGTCATGGCTCATATTCTTTGTATCTCACTTTCCTTCCCCAGAGCCAAGAAAAAAACCTATCTAAATCAATATAATTCTTAAGTAACTAGATATTACTTTTGCATTTACTTAGGGTTTGGGGTTTTTTAATGTTTCCTTCCAAAGCATGAATCTCTTAATTCAGTTGTCCCCTTTCGGCTTTTTTTCACTACTTTGTATTCATCCTTGTTGGAATTATGCTAATTGTTTCCACAGTAGTAAGTGATTTATAAGCAAAGTATAATTGATCTTTGCACAAAGTCTTCATTTGGAGTGACTTCATATTTATATTAACAAATGTATAATCTTAGCATAATTCATCAGATGCATTTTTAGTACCAACAGCTATTATGTTAAAATCATTCAGCATCATTAAGAGTTTTTCAAGGGCTGTAGAGGAAAAATTTAAGCCTAAAAAATTCCAGTGTCATTGACTAGTTCCTGTAAAACATTAACCAAAATATTACACAACCTGGCCACTTTATGGTAAGTAATAGGAAGCCAAAGATTCGGGTTATCAAAACAGTGGAGCACTGTTGAAGAAAACAGGGCCATGTTGATTCATATCATAGAAAAAGGTACCTCAAATTGCTTAATGTAGCCCTTGAGTGCTAAGTACTTGCCTGAATCTCAAGAAAGATTTAAAAGCATCGTTCTGAATTCCCTTCTCAATGTTTAAGATACTCAGCAGTGTAAATATGGAAATTCATAATTAGGGTGCAACATTAAAGGACTAACCTAATTTTTCTGTCAAAACTTTCCACCATGAGGAGGGCCTGCATTTTGTTGTTAGGATGTAGCAAGAAGTTAGGAAGTTATTTACCAAGAACTCCCTTGGTTGCTGCATACTGGGCATGGCGACAGCAACGACTTCATGGAAATTTCTACCAAGAGAGATGGCAGAGCCCAGGGCTCTACTTCCTTTGATTAAAAGCCATCTATGGAAAGCCTGCATCTTGACAGCAGGAGTTACGATGATTGCTCTATCACCACTATGTGTGCATGGTAACAGGAAGGGAAATGCAAGGGCTTTGGGCACAACACAGGGTCTTGCTCAAATGACCCTGTGTTTTTATTTTTCATCCCCTGGAATCCATGTCAATGTACGTTATTTGGAAGCATCTGGCAACACGCAACTTCCACCTTTGCATAAAACCCCACAGGACAAATCCTTCAAAGAAAATCTCATCCTCAGGCTTTTTCATTCCAGTTCTTCGTGATAGAAGTCTTTGTTTCAGCTTTTAAGTTTGCTATATAAGGATTATTTATTTTTTAGTAATAGATGCCAAATGAACATCCCTCCTTCCCCTCACCTTTTAAAAACAATGAGAACTAAGTTTGCTAAATGTTCTGAAGATTCACATTCACCTGCAAATAACACAAAGCCATAGAAGTTTCTCATTAATATACTGGCTAAAGAAAAAGCAACTGAGTTTCTGGCCAGAGAATTTTGTTCTAGTTCAGCTGCTATTTATGTGTGACACTGGGCTTGTGTCTTTGCACTGTACCCTAGAGAACGACACATTTCAGGTGGCCCAGTTGCCCTGGGCATGGTGCTGCCCCACAGTGCCACGGGCTGTGTATCTCCATGCTGCAGCTTGGTTCTGCCAGTCCCTTTTCCTGCCATGTATTGCGTGGGACCTGAGCTGCTAATGCCATGTGGCCCCCTCTGAACTACCTTTCTCCCTGAAATGTTCTGCCCTCTTCCACTGGTTCATGACCCTAATGCTTGTCACATTCTACCTTTTACTCTTGACCACTGTCCTTCTCCCCCACTAAGTCAGTCATCTCAGCATTCCCTGAGACAGGCACCTTACAATAGCAAGGCCTCCACACAACTTGGAGCCCTGCTTTCCCCTACACTGTCCCTCACTGTGGCTCATCCATTTAAAACAAACCTCTGAGCAGTCTTAACACTCGCCAGTAATGTATTTTTCCCTTCCCTTTCCTGGGATTGTACTTATGATGGCACCATGCATGACCAGTACCATGACCCCAAAATGCAAACACAGGTTGACTCATCAGCTACATTTCAGATTCCTTCCTTCAAGGGTTTAATTTGTGACCCTGCTGTACCTTGAGAGGATGAGGAAGATGACTGTTTACTTGGCTTCTCCAGCTCACTCATGGTCATCTCTCTTTTCTCCTAGTTTTTTTGGAAGAGGCATCCCAGAGTGGTGGACTATCAGCACAGAAAATAATCATAGAACATCTTTGTGGACTTGCTTCTCAGTTTCTTTTTGTTAGGCAAAACACAGTGATTCAGACACATATGGCAGGACCATTACACAGAGATGGTCATGCCACGGTTTCAGCTCCACTTCTGAATTATGTTGACTTTTTGCAGTCACACAGCCTAAGTAAGGCAGTCCTTATGTGGACAGACAAATTTCAGGAAACCTCTTTGTTTCAAGAAGTTAACCTGTGTCCCAACACGAAATACAACAAATTAAAGAGTAGTGATTCTCAGTTTAGAGGTCTACCAAATGAGGGTGCAAGTCAACAGAACAACAGAACTAATAACAAAATGGGGATATGCAAACAGAATTGGCTTTACAAGTCTGGATACAAACCTCAAAAAACAAAAGTCCCCAGCAAATAAGTCTAGAATGCTAAAATACATCCCCAGGTACATGCTCCTAGGCCAAATACCACTATTTTATTTGTAGGGCACTTCAATTGCAGCAAGTAATACAGGAGTGCAGCTTGAACTAGGAAGAAGGAATCACCCATTACAGCATATCTACTTCAGTTCTGTTTAAAAGAAACAAACACACCTGTGCTCTGTTGTGCTGTTATTTGGTGCTTTAGCATCTTTATTATGAAAGTAACATAAGAGAGGCTTCAATCTATTTTTGCTTTCTGAGGTGGCTTGTAGTAGTTGCACAGATGGGTAAGTTGAACTGCTCTCCATATTCAAGGGTGTGACTGATGCTTCAGGATAGCTACCATGAGGGCTGCCAAGGGCATTCATCAGGGCACAGGGTATGCTTTATGCCTTGGAGACTGGACCCTTCTCTATCTGTGTTGCCGTCCTACTCACTTGGAAAAAACAGTTGTAAATTTAAAAGACAGAGATATTCAATTTGATTTCTTATCACTTAGAAATTAATTAATAAAACTATTTCACCAAGACAAAATCAGAATTTTGCATTTGTATATATTTTCTGATGCATCAACAACCAACTCAACCATGTAAAAGCCTTAACTCAGCACATACTTTAAAATGTGAATAAATTTAATCACAGAGCAGTTTCACTGAAGTTAAGATGCAAACATTAAAAAACCTTGTTGATTTAATGAAATTGTAAAATCTAGTATATAAAAACCAAAATTCTAAAAAGGAAATTAACAGCTTCAGGATTGCCAGGGTGTTTCCTAGGCTTGTATAATTAAAAAATGCAACTGAGCTGCTTAATGGGAAAGACAGTGTTTTCAGAGAAGACAGAGAAAGCTGAACATATACCATCACATTCATTTTGCTTTTTTTCAACCAGTAAATAAAAAATGTATTGTCATTTTCACCTTTGAGTCTAAATGCTAGCTGCATTTGTGTAAAATAAAAAGAATCAAAGATAGCTGCAGGTAACCAATCTCTTCCATTTTACATGTTCCAGACAATCTTTTATTGTGTTTTAATACGAGAATATTTTACTTATTGCAAAGTATCCTGCATAACACAGGTGCTCCGCTATAAAATCTTCTCTCTTACTTGTAATTCAGTCATTCTAAATTTAAAATACCAGTATACAGTACTAAAACTTCCAATTGAAGTTTAGTATAAAAATATCAGCACAAAAGTCCTTTTTAATGTCTGTTTATTGTGAGCAACCCAAATGCCTGTTTAATTATTAATTGTTTTAGTATAATAATAGACTTTGCACCCCTACAGTTGCTAATTGATACCATCTCAGGTATTTTGATGAGATACGAAATACTAAGTAAGAAAACAGTAAGTATTCAAATGGTTAATTTGCTAGTATAATAATAATAAATTAGTTTTTTGCATCTTCTTCAGTTCAAAATCCAGCTTTGAGACTGAGGAAGGCTTCACATCAATTAAATAAGAGTGGTCCTTTTAACCAGTAGCAGTTTGATTGCCAATGACTCGAAGAATCTCTTTATGAATGTTTGGTTCCTGCGTATTTATACTTGTATCACCCACTTGACCATCTTCATAACTAAAAAAAAAAAGGTACAGAAAATAAAATCATATTAGTGTTTTATTAACCTACATAAAAACATCAAAAACTCTCATTCTCTAAGTGCTTATTCCATATGTTAACATGGTTCTATTGAAGTGCTGTGCTTCATCTTTATATGCAGATCCTGAACTCTGGAGAGTGGGAGGTAGTAAGGCCGAAACCCTGAGCCCAAATCAGCCACTAAGACCCCAAGGGGGCAAGTGTTAGGTGAAAGGGGGAAATGCTCACAGCACAGACAGGAAGCCTTTAATGAATTCCTCAGCTTAAATACACACAGCCAAACAGAAATTATGCTTTACAATACATGGATAGACCTACTCTAACATGAAGTAATGCCACTGAATAGGAAAAATCATTAACTCTCTGTTCATTTATATTAGAACAAGACATCTACTAAATCTTTGTCACTAGCTTATCCATACATTTCTAGCACAAGTAAGCACAGTGAGAGATAAAAAATGAAGCAATACTTAACAGAATTAGGAAGAAATGTCTTTTATCTACTTTAATTACAACTATTGTAGGGAATATGAGAAAAAGGTCTAGTATGAAGCTGTATGTTAACAGAAGCTTTGTACTCACACAAAGAAAAATCTTGTACACACGTGATCCGTGTTGGGAACTACCCATATCTCCCCATGTTTGTGCAGATCAGGTGAGGTTATCACTATCAGAGAAAGAATAAATTTCACAGTGATGAAAACATGCCTGGAAAACACTGCTCTAAAAGACTTTGGGTTTTATTCATTTTAAATAGGCTTTTGGGAATGTGCAGCTTTCCCCTACATGTCTATGGTGCAGTGCAGATTTTAAGTTGGCTGCTAGTACAAACAGGAAGATAAACTTGATTCTTGTTTCCAAAATACACTTTTCTGAAAACACAGATGCTTGATGCATGGGAGCAAGTCGTTAAATGGAATGAAAGCTTAAAAAATGCATTTTTTAAAATCTGAATTTAAAAAGCCTTAGGGTTGTTAAGGAGGATCTGAGACATCTAACCAGCATTTGGAACAGATATTTGTGTTTGATGATGGTTGATCCAAAACCAAGATGTTTAAGACAAAGACTGAAACTGCTATATGGCGAATTTGGGATGTGCAATACTACCAAATATTTAAAACAAGTAACCATAGCAATTATGACTCAAGAGGTCCAAAAAGCTTGCCAAAACTTGCTCCATGTATTTCATGACACGTTGTTTACCAGCAGAATGAGGACAACATAGGAAAGAATGCTTTTTATTGCTACCTAGAAGCTATAGCATCAACCTGCATTTGAAGATACCTAAATGCATTTAAAGAGCATCCTTCTGTATAAGTTGTCCAGCTGTGGGACGAGTGGGTTCATGGTGTGGTGGGTGAAGAACTGGCTGAGGGACTGAGCCCAAGGGTTGTAGTGAATGGGGCTACATCTGGTTGGCGACTGGTCACACCAGTGGTGTTTCTCAGGGCTCCATTCCAGGGCCAGTTCTGTTCTGTGTATTTATCCACCCTCTGGATGCAGCAGGTGAATGCACTGTTACCAAGTGTGCTGATTTCAGACTTGGAGGTGTTGTTGAATCTCTGGAGGGACAAGAGGCCTTGCAGAGGGATCTGGATAGATTGGAGCACTGAGCAATCATAAATGGGGTGAAATTTGACAAGTCCAAATGCTGGATTCTGTACCTGGGATGGAGTAACACCAGGCACAGGGATAAAGTGGCAGAGGAGTGGCTGGACAGCTGCAGAGGGGGATGCGGGGCTGGCTGGGCTCAGTGTTGGTCAGCAGTGCCTGGGCAGCCCCGAGGGCAAACCCCCTCCCAGAGCACCGAGCACGGCACAACCAGCCCAGAGAGGGGATGGTCCTGCTGGGCTCAGCCTTGGGGCGGCCTCGACGTGGGCCCTGCTGGGCTCTGCAGGTGGAGAAGGATGGGAAGGTCCTTCAGCACATTCTGAGGAGGGAAACAAAGCTGGTGGGAAGGCTGGAAAACGTGTCCTGGAGAGTGGTGGAGGAATTTGGGCTTGTCTAGTTTGGAGAAAAATAGGCTGAGGGGTGACCTCACTGCTCTCTGCAGCTTCCTGAGGAGGAGAAGGGCACAGGGAGGTGCTGAGCACCTCTCCCTGGTATGCAGTTACAGGATGTGAGGGAATGATTCGAAGCTGTGCTGGAGGATGTTTAGACTGGATATTTCGAAGCATTTCTTTACTGAGAGGGTAGTGTGCTGGGTTAGACTGGCGTAGAGTTAATTTTCCTCCAAGTGGCTGGTATGGGGCAGTTTTTGGATTTGTGCTGAACAGTGTCGATAATACAGAGACGTTTTTGATATTGCTGAGCAGGGCTCACACAGAGCCAAGGTCTTTTCTGATTCTCGTACTGCCACACTCCAAGGAAGCTGGGGATTCATGGGAGGTTGGGAGGAGACACAGGTGGGACAGGTGACCTCGACTGATCAAAGGGATATTCCAGACCATGTGACATCATGCTCAGCACATAAAGTGGGGGAAAGAAGAAGGAAAGGGTGTACATTTGGAGTGATGGTGTTTGTCTTCCCAAGTAACCTCTACATGTGATGGGGCCCTGCTCTCCTAGCGATAGTTGAACACCTGCCTGCCCATGGGAAGCCGTGAATTAATTTCTTGGTTTGCTTTTGCTTTGTCTATTAACCTGTCTTATCTCAACCCATGAGCTTTCTGGCTTCTACCCTTTCAATTCTGTCCCCAGTCCCGCTGGGGGGAGTGCCGAGTGGCTGCGTGGGGCCTGGCTGCTGGCTGGGGTTGAACCGTAACAGGTGGTCAAACCCTGGAATAGGCTTCCTATAGCGTGGTTGGTGTGCCCAACCTGTCAGTGTTTAAGGGGCATTTAAACAATACTCTTATGCCTTATGCCTTAACATTTGGGCAGCCCTGAACAGGTCAGGATTGGACTTAGGTGACAGCTGTAGGTCCCTTACAACTGAAATAGCCAGGTTTATTTTATCCTAACACTAACATAACTGCATGCATATTCAATTTTGATACCATTTGTTCCATGAATTGCAATTTTTAACAAATGTTTTTTGTAATTAATTTTACATAAAATCTTTATTAACCACCTCCCCTAAACCACCTTCTCTACACAGAGAAATGAATATGAAAGCTGCAAAATGCATTTTACCAAATATTTGAAATTCACCCATATAAAACTGGTAATCCATTAATAAGTGCAAAGAAAGAACAACATGTATGAAAAAGTCCTTGTGAAAGATGTAATTTACATTTAAAAATTTAGGCATTAAAGGCCAAGTAATTAATTTTGTTCCTTATGGAAGTTTTAGAACTAAATTTCTGTATTTTTCTATACAGTTCAAATTGCATTTTCATGTTGACTGACAGATCCTTAACCATGTACAGCTGAAAGCTTCTATTTTGAAATAACACATTTTCCACCTTCTGTCTTAATTTTCATTCTTTAAAACAAACAAATGCTCCAAATGAAGGGCAAATGGAGTTCAATATAATTTCCAAGACTAGTTCCTAACTACCGGTGCAATTATTCAACTACCAGTGAAAAGTTCTTATTCAAATGTCACAATTTGTTCTCAAAACCTGCTGAGGTTTCACCAGTTATTAAAAGAACAGCCAATTCTTTCAAAAATGACTGTACTCAAGCACTAGATTTTAACTTCCCAAAATTTCTGAAGGAAACAAAAAGAACATACTGGTTGCCAGATGATCAGTATGTTTGTCTGAACAGTGAAAAATTACTTGAAAATTCTATATGAAAGGCGTTTTTTTCTGACTTTTATGTGTCTAAAGCATTTGGCAAGAGCTTGCAAGAAAAGTCAGTGCTTCAAATAAAGGATACGACTTGGGTTTTCTTGATGGCTTAAGATTATGATCACATTTGAAACACAGATCAGATGAACAGTCACTATGTGTATGTGTATATGACATTCCATGAAAATTCAGCATGTGCTACAGGTTTTGTTCAAAGAGGGGAAATGTTCTTACTGAAGTAAAAAGGTCAGCTGTTGAGCAGGTACTCCTACACTTACCAGTAGTTTCTCGCCTAAACAACCAGCTGAAGGTCTCACTGATTTGCACCCTGTAACCTGTGCATCCTGTGGCCATGACTAAAACAGTTCCACAAGGGCTTTCAGCTTACCTTCACATAAGGCTATGCATTTTAAGTTACGGCTTTGCAAGAATTGCGACTGCTGTCCTTTCTTCTGTGACTGAGGTGTAAAAAAGTGAGAAAACAGAATTAGTGCAGTAAAACAAACTGAGTGAAAAAGCAACAAAGGCAACAGCTGCTACTTTCAGTGGCTTATTAATGAACAAAGATAGAGACAGTCTGTCTCTATTTTATTTCTAAATGTAATAGAATTTATTAAAAAAACCCAATTACTTATTTGCATTATTATAGGAGGGATTTGAACTCCTTCAAAAATAGTATCTAAAATTCCTAATTATTACAGAATCAAAAATATTATCAGAAATATCAGTGTTATCAATAAACAAATTGGTATCAGAAAAAAAAAAGGAAAGAAAGGTGAATTTAGTCACCAATTCCTTGGTCGCTATCCTGATATTTTATTGGCCTTCCTACTTCTGAGAGCTTCTGCTGGGACATGCCAATCTATCTTCAAAGCCAGATTATTCTGTAATCTACTATCTGTTAATCATGGAGACAGACGTTAATATTTCTTTCTTGAAATTTAGCCCCATGCATAGATGCTGTGCGTTTGCTTTAGATATAGCAGAATTTTAATGGTTCAACATGTAAATATCATGAAAAATAAAAAATAACTTGCTGTCAATTCAATGCTGCTCATTTCCCAGGAATAACCACTCTCAATTTATTTAGCATCATTTTTCTGGAACTCTAAAACTCAGAAGGCAAGGGTTTGCTACAGGTCATAATGCAACCTGTATTTCATTTTCATTCTCTTCCTAAATTCTTCTACTTGGAAAAGAACAGCACAAGATCCGCAATATGCTCCGTAAATTTTTACTAAAGTAGTTGGGCTGTATTTAATATTTGCAGTTTCTCAAGTTGTTGATTTCATTCAATGCAATAAAACTGGTAACTTGCACAAAGGGAATAATATTACCTCTCTTTCAGCTACTAAGTTCCCACTAATAAAACCCACAAATCTTCCAGAGACGGTTGATGTACCATACCTGTGATGTATTACTGCCCTTACTGCCTGAAGCTGGTTCATCTTTAGCTGACACCTTCTGCTGCTTCTTGTTCATCCCTAGGAATATTATAATCATGTAAGATACCCTGGCCTACAAATATCATAAAAAGCAGAGTTAAGTATGAGAACGGAAGAGGTAACACAGTGGGAATCAGAGTCCTCTGCATGGCACTCAAAAAGCTAGTTAACTCTGTCACAGAGTACCACAATACAAAATCCTGTAAATTACAGGTACCTCTGGCACATATTCCCAACACTTTAGCAAAGTCATGTTAGCATTAAGTAGGTGCAAAAGCAGATAAACCTGAGCTTAAATGCCACTGCATTCAGATCAGGAATGTTCTTATGTAGCGGCTTAACTAAGATGTAGGTCAGCATGTCCTGAGTCTACTTGACCCTACTCTCGCTGAAGTAGAAGTCTGATTTACTGTGGGTGGGACAGCAAAAATCACAAGAGAAAGAACTTTAGATATTCATCTTAGGGACTTCGTGGAATTTTATTAAAAGTCTAATTAATTTTTATGAGTAGGCAATTTAAGTCTTAAAATCTACCTTGGTTTGATCCCTTTATCCACACAAAAAATATTAAATTATTTATCAGTCACTTTTGATCCAATTTCCAGATGAGAAACTGAAGCATCTACATTTGTGCCCTAGATCTCATTCATATCCCTCATGTTGTTTTATAAAAAATTCCTGTGTTGTATGATACTATGGACTTCCTTGCATTTCCAGCATCCTGTATTTCACAGAACCATGAAACGGTTTGGGTTGGAAGGGACCTTAAAGATTATCTCGTTCCAACCCCACTGCCATGGGTAAAGACACCTTCTGCTAGACCTGGTTGCTCTAAGCCCCATCTAACCTGACCTTGAACACTTCCATTTCTTGGCACTTTGCAAATACAGACTGAATTATGGGGAAGTCTAACTCTTTGAAGGAACAGGCTGTGTAGGACTCTTCTGTGGTTTTTAATGGCATCAAGGATTACACACTTCAGTGGAACACAAGCCTCCTTTCTGGAGGACACAGGATGGAAGGGGCCAAGACAGGCAGAGAGAGGAGCAGTAACACATTGAAGTTGACAAAGCAGTATTGTCCAAAAAGAAAGCCATTTTGTTACATAATGATACTTCAACCAGCACTTTTAGTAAGTCCTAAGAAGCTTTCATACTCATGTAATCTCTGAAAAGCTAAAAGTGCATCTAGTGATAATTGATGTTGAAGTTCCACAAATAGTAGCTCAAAAGGGTGAGCTCCTAAACCGTGACCTAGAAACACTGAGTACCGGAAAGCATAACTAAAACTCTCAGAATCATCTACATGCACACAAACACACATTAAACTATATACCTGCACTTTCATATGTGAGGAAACAGTAAATACCACATACCTAAAGGAGAAAGTCACCATATTTTAAAATCCCTTTAATTTCTCAATATACACATTTGTGTATCTTGTTTTTATTATGCTTCTCTTTATGATTTAATTCTTATATGGAAAACTCTGCACAACTCACTTTAGGATTCACTAGTAGGAGAAATTATGTTCTTTCTCCTCCTCAGGCTAAAATAAATACACTGAACTGCACTTTCTACGTAATCCTGACATGGTGATACTTGGGAATACTCTTAAATATACAGGGTTGAACATGTCTATTGATGAATACTTGTTTTGTCAGATCAGGTCATAAAAGACCACGAATTCATAGATGAAGTTAGATGGACTTAGGCAGGTATTGACAAAAATCACAAAGTTGGATTTCAACTGAATCATCAAGACCTGCTCTACTACACGTAGCATTCACTATTAGCTAACATTTACTTCAAAAAGCAGTTTAAGAATTCTAAGCACCTTGAACAATAAAGACAGTATTTAAAAAGGTAATTTTCTAATTTCTTATTATTTATATTAAAAAAATATTTTCTCTTTTTTGAATAAATTAAATCACGGTCGACAAAAATAAAACTGAATACAGTGTTTCAAACAGTAAGAAAAGCAGTAGAGTGAGATACACCCCCATATTTCTCCAGCTTTAGAGTGATTTATAAATATCACCTGAGTAACCAAATGATATGCTTGACAATGGACTAAGGTAGATTCCACTTCCAAACATTGCACCATGGAGCTGAAAAAGAGCAGAGTGATTATTTAGCATTAATTTGGTTACCTGGACAAAATGATAATAATTACAGGAACAAGTCATAATGCATCTGCCCACCATCCTAATTTACTGCTAGGTAATTAACAGTGTTCAAAGAAGTCTTTTAAAAAATCATGCTCTGAGTTTAAAACTAAAATATATACATATATGTCCTGGAAACTATGTCCAGATTCCCAAACAAAATTATAATTAAGGTTTATATATAAAATTGTGGTTTCTGTTTTTAATTCTAATATTACTATGGAGGATGCCTACAAAGAGTGCTTCTGTACGTGACCAAACAGACCCTGGGATTCTCTTCCAAGGTACATGGACTCAGCTCTGGGGAGAGCTGTCAAAACCACAGTGCTAAAATACTCTGCATTGGAGCTCCCCAGTCACTCTGCAGTGCCTACTTTGCTCTGCAATAGCCGTCTCCTGATGGTTCAGTCTGAGAAGTTTGCAATAAATCCCTCGTGGCCAGCACACTCATGCTTCCGTTCCCAAAGAAACCAGAGGAGCAGAGAAAGTGCTGCAAACCCCGTTCCTGTAAATCTAGCATGTTTCTGGATCCTATGACATGGAGACAGTTCAGGCAGCTCTAACTTGCATTTGCGACTTCTTTTAAGCAGTACCGAGCAAAGCCTCCTGGAGGTGCTGCTCTGCAATGTAGAACTGAAACACTGATTCCAGCAAAGCGGTTTTCTAGACGTTTCAGCAGACATATTATTTCATCTTAATTGCATCAGAAAAGTACTTTTTCCAGGAAACAAGGTGGTATTTGAAATCATCCATTTTTCCACCTATATGGCTACCACATGAAACCCCTTGAAAACTTGCCAAAGTTAGTATGTAATCAAGCATGCACAGGGTTAGCTAAAGTCTGTTTTGTCTATTTACCTGCAGCCTCGTATTGGAAGCAACAACTAAGCCGTTCCTCAGGATGGAATGCCAATTTTCAATGTGTGAACCACTGAACAAAATAAAAAAGAAAACAGTAAAATTCACAATGTAAAACGCAAAATGGTATCAGAAATCCTTTAAAACAGTAGATTCACAGCTGCAAACCTCAAATTCCAGAACCAAAAAATAGCATGGCATTTCAATAACCTTTGGTTATTACGAATATATGTACTCACTGAAATGCAAAGGTACTCCCGTAGAGATTTTTAGCAGCTCGGAAATTGGATTCTTTGGCTGGTGGACTGCTGAGAAGAAGGAACTGGTGGGGAGTGTGCATAAACTTCAGTTGCTGTAAAATGTAAGAGTGCACATGTGAAGAGAAGTTGATTAATAGGAAAGTATTGTATTTCCCTGATGGCAATCCTTAAGATACCATGCTTTTCCACACAATACATGACTGCATCTAAATAACTATATGAACTAAGTTGAAACTGGTCTCACTTCCACAGTTTCCAGCTGAAATCAAATAGCAAAAATGTCTTTCAGTTCATGAAACATATGGAAATTTTTGAATATAGATTTTAGTTTAAAATGGCTCTAGTAATTAAACTGAACAATTTCATCGTGGTATTCTGATCAGAGCTGGCTTTGAATTAAGGTTATTTGGAAGGCTGCAGATTACTACGCCCTTAATCAGGATTATTTGTAAGTGGATCTCCTGGTACACCGTGTTTGTGTGCACTGCTTTCTGTACAATTCTGCATCTAATATATGGTAACAAAACAAAATGTGATGTTCTTCTTACCTAATCTCAGATGACTACAAGGTAGACACGTGTATTTGAGCTACTCACGTCAGAGAGGCTTTTTATGAACATTATTCCCTTGACCTATTTTAGATATTCACATGATTCTAAAAATCATGACCTGAAACTGCCTTGTCTATTAAAGGAGTCCACACAATCAGTCTGAATGCAGACACCTACGTTTTGCTAGTAAACTCCCAACTAAAATGCTAATACAAGCCATAAAAAATCAGAAAATAATAGAGAACCCACAGACACTTACCCTATTCACCGGTAGCTTCACAATATGTGATCTATTACTAGAAATAACCCTAGAACAAGAAACAGATGTGTAAGACACGGTAACCAAACTGAACTTCTTAAAAAAGTGTTATGAATGTCTACCAAAAGCACGCCGCTGCAGGCCTTTAAACTTATCAGACGGAAGTAGGCCAAACCTTAACTAGAAAATGAAATCAGAGGACACAGACAAGGTCCAGAAACACTCCAGAACAGCTGCAGTTGAAAATACCAACATTAATTATTAAGGTGACCTTACACCAAATTACACTGGTCCAGTGATTATTCATTACAAATAGTACTTTAATAACTATTATCGCACGTGAATCTTTATACCATTGTAGGAGAGGATGTGCAAGAGGGTCTTGTTTATCCATCTGCTTCTTTATTTCCAAGTAGGGTGCCTAGAAAAGAGTAATTACATTATTTATAGGTTGAATTTTATATCTTACATTGCCCATGATTTCATCTATTAAAATGAATACACGGGACTCGTAAGCAGGTTTAAATCACAGTTTTACTGATATACAACACAGTAGAGTTATAAATGTGTTTTGACAACAAGAGTTAATATAGCAATTACTTTCCCTGGAGTAAAATAATAAGCATATAATTAGCATCAAAATGACTATATTATAGCAAACATTGGTGATCTCAGGGAGAACAGCAGAAGACATCTATTTTTGTTTGGCTTTTGATTAAGAAATTGGACTGGAACTTCACAAAATTAAGTCTCTCAAAGAAACCCAAAAAAATCCACTTCGGTATTTTTAACAGTTTCAAGGTATAAATACCATGTCATATTATAATTTCTTTGAAAACCTTTCCTGATTTCAATCACAGTGTGAAGCACCCCTTTAAAACTCATTAGTCCAAGAATTATTTTAACATTAAAAAACCTGAGAATAGTAATTACTTTTTATTTTTAAAAGACATTATAAGAAATCATAGAAACACCCTATTTTTTCAATTTTTACAAGATGTTACACAAATTAACAAAAAAATGTGAATTTTAGTTTTTAATTTATTTTATTCCTATCCACACATTCTTCATTCAAGAATCCCGAAGTATTTCATGAATACACACAGAGCAAGATTTGAAAACTGTTGTGAGGATACATTTATATCACACTTGGAAAAGCAAGATATATGGAAGAGATTTAAACAACCAATTATAATCAGCTGGGTTGTCTGGGAAAGGAGTGTAACAATAACCAGAAATATGACCATCAGATATGCCCTGAGAAATAATATGAGAGTAAACCCAAGAGACCCAACCTTCCAAATAACATTTATACTTAGTTGATCAAGACTTTCTCTATAATAGAAGTAAGTATCATGTCATTCCGAATATCATTCAGAACACTGACACAAAATCAATTTCTTCTGCCCTGGAAGTAAAGGTCTCTGGCTTTGGTATTTCCAGAAATACAGCAGTTGGTGATTACCTCATTATGATGTCCCATTCTGCTGTTATTATCTCTTATTTAAACTTCAAAAGATCTGAGTTCTACTTCATTACTTTTATTTAACTGCCATTATGGATACTCTAGGTTTGTTATTTTGAATAAACATTTTAATATTATTACAGTTATACAGGAAAGAGATGATATTGTTGACTTCCCAACCTGTCACAGGCAGGCAATATAAACAGCTTTCAAGTTCTAGAAACAGTGATAAAGTTAGGTAAGTACTTTTAAATTCACCTGTGTCATCTCTCTGATGGAAGTGATACTGTCCAATGCTTTCATGACTCGGTCATAGTTCTTCTTCTGATGTAGCATAAAATACACAAATAAGTTCAAAGAATGTTAGTCTTTGGCTCCACAAAAAACTGTATTCTTTGAGTGCATATAAAACCAAAGCTAGGACAAATGTTGGGCAAATCAATTCTTTCAAACATTTCTAACCATTAGCTTTCTTCTACCTTGTACACCAACTCTCATTCATTGTCCAGAAAAATTCCTTGAAAAAATACTGCTATGATCTTTTTTCTTTGAATTTCACTGGGATCTCCAAAATGCTCCAAAAATCAGCTCATTTTTAAACAAACATTTGTAACTAAACACAGTTATTTGGACAACATGCTCTTGAGATAAATAATGCAGTGACCCAAACTGATTTTCAATGAAATGAGTACAAACAGACGTGTTTCCTTTGCTAACAGCTCTATAAAACTTCATAGGTCCTTCAGGGGTCCCTCTGCCTGACCCTGATCTTCGCTGACCTATTGCTTGGGAACCACTACCAGACAGCTCCACCTGTAGTGAGTGAACAGGCTTAACAGTCCGTGCTTCATCCACTCCACATGACGTGTCACCCCCAGGAGCTCCACTGTTCCCCATCTCCAGGTGTTGCCAACACACTACGGAACACCTCAGCCTCTCCTGAGAAAGAACTCCTGCTAGCTGGTCTTTGTTCAGAAAGAGTGAAATGCATCCCAGTGCAGGACACGCCAAGTTCTCCTCTATGCCTTTGGGGAGATAGCTTAAAGGAGCTGGAATATTCACAGCTTGAGGGCTTTCCTGAAAGGCAGGACTGGGAGCCCAAGGAGCAGGTAATGCAAGCACAGTTCTTTACTTCAAAATTGATGCTTGTACAAAATTCAACTGTCAACATCTGATAAAATTACGTATAAGGAAATGACTGCTTGCAGTGAGAAAATGAGATGACAGCAATGACACTTCTAAGAATGAAAAGATGGACCGGAAATCCCCTGGCTTACACGACCCACATCTCTCAAAGGCCATCTTTCTTTTTGCGTCCAACGTGCACACTGAGTGAAAGACACTTAGAATATAAAACTGTGCATCTAGAATTTGTCCCTTTGAAAAGTTTCTTGGCTTTAACATAACCTACAGTTTTGTCATGGTTTAGGGATGGTATTCTCCAATTTAGTGTTCCCACTGAGACCAAGCACTGCTCACTCTCCCCTTCCCCCTCCCCCTTCCCCCTTCCCCCTGCTGGGACAGAGAAGAAAACTGGGAGGCACAAAGGTAAAGATCAGGGGTCGAGGTAAGAACAATCAGCTGGAAACAGCAATGATATAAGAAAACCAGCAACAAACAACATCCAACTGCTCCCTCTGACAAGCAAAAGGGGAACCATCTTCCCTGGAAGAGACTCCCTTCCCCCTGCTCCCAGCACTGAAGTGATGTACAGAATAATCTGGTCTTAGCCATGCCCAAATTTGGCTACTGTAAAAATTAACCCTGTCTTGGCCAGAACCAGAATAAGTTTATATTCAAGCACCTTTTCAGAGACAATTAATAAAAGCCACAAAGTTTTGAAAATAGTCACATTTCTGTTATATTCTAGAGCTGCATCTCATAATAAAGGAGAATTATTATCCTCCACAAGAAGTCTTTGCTTTGAAATCTCATGTATGACTAAAACCAAGCAATGACATAATTAAAGGTAACTACTTACCCTGGGGTTAAAGGCCAGCATCTGAGGATCATTAGGATCAACTACAGAAGGATATGGCTCAAAAATGACAACTTTCCTAGGTGACTCTAATGCAGACCGGCACATGGATACTAACAGATCAACCACCTGGGGATAAAGAAGGACATATTCAAAAAGTTTATTCAAAATATGTACTTTTATATTCTATCTTCCAGTCTGGTTTTTTTTACACATTATACATACATCATATTTCATTGTTACCTATACTGCCCAAACCGTATTATCCACAGGAGATAGTTTAGGACTAAATTTTTTCCACTGACCTCAACAGGGTTTGGGTTCAGCCATGGCATATTATTCCAGGTGCACATAAGTAGGACCAGTATCTGGTACTAAAAGTATTATAGTATCAAATACATTACTTGAAGTTCTGCTTTTTCTTGTGCACATGTGTTAATTCCTTTTAAATTTATGCACTAAGGAAATGAGGTTGTGCTGGTTCTGTGTATCTCTGTATAGACATGCCAGTAAAAATGTTGCTCAAGAACAAAGAATGGTCTGTCAAATTTGTACCACTTTCTGCTCTTCTCCTGAAGACTGTAATCAAAGAAACACTTGAAAACATTGCTTCTGCTAAGGCCAGAATACTGCAATGATTTAGCAGTCATTTGCACAGCTCACACTGAGGATCTTCTTCTTTCCATCCTGTTGTACAAAATTACAACACTTCTTTGAATATCTGTGATTTTCATGATCTTTGCACAGGATTGTGCGTGTAATGTGCACACAGATATGTATTCATGTGTGTGCACATAAGCACATACACCACTTAGACACAGATTCCCATGTAATTGTTTCAAAATACGTAATTCAGAGGTTTAAAATAGAATACAGCAATAACAAACATGAGAGAATGCAGCTTTCTGGCAGCTGTGAAATATAAATCCAGCTCATAATGAAATTCAAAATTGCTACATTAAAAAGTAGCTGCACATAAACTCATTTCCCCCTGTTTTTTCTGTGCTTCTGAAAACATTCCTGTGTGAAAATAGACTTTTCCATGAAAGAAAGAAAAAGCTGAGACAAGCTGTAGTTAGTAGATATCCCTGGTCCCTCCCACAACTCCACATGGATCAGATCTCATCTCACAGCTAACACTCTTCTAGAAGATTTTATACATCTGCCATTGTATCTGATCATTTGTATGGAAAAAAATTACGGTCCTTTAGAGAAGCAGAATGAAAATAAGAACAATGATGAAAGGGAAAAAGAACTGTGCTGTGGTGACTCATATAGTTGCCATTTTCCTCCTGTGTTCCTTCAGCATGAATGGACAATTTTCTCCATCAGTTTTAATATATTCTGTTAGTTCCAGTTACTAAATATCTCACACACATTGGAAAATGAAATGACTTAAATAATGATCTCTTCCCCATTGGTTCCCTGGTTACTTTCCAGTTTATACTATCTGTATGTGTGATGAATGTTTCAAAATAGGGCATATATGCACTAGCATTTACAAAGGAGACCAGCAACCAGATCAGGCAGCAGACCTACCCCTGTGTAAATGTATTACTGTGAAATTGAGCATTCACCCTGCTTCTGAGAAGCTCTTCTTAGTCTGCAGTCACAAAACCCTACTAGGGAAGAGCTGTTTGAGTCCACAGATCTCTTAATGCAGAGACTCAAAGTTGTCTTGCTTTATGATTTGCATGATGGAATATTGCCTTAAAACTGGCACAGTTCTCCTCAGAACACAATCCCCAAGCCTTCCTTCAAACAAACTGTTGACTCCTAGATTGTTTCCAACTCTGCTTTTTTTTACACCTGATTTCCTCTGATTTCATTGTTTTGAGTTGATGCAATGCAAAACAACTTAAACTGCAAGGTAAATCTAATAGAAACCTTACAGTACAGCCTTTCCACATGCATTTCTTGGGAATAGGAAGTGCTGTGGATCTAGCAGATGTCCTTGAAACTGAGTGTGAACTCCTCCTCCTTAATTGGAGGTACAGAAGTAAATAAGTAAGGATTAAAATAGTTTCATGAAGGACAAGACGACGTGTGGTGATGACAATTCCTCTTATGACATCAGTCCCTCAGAGAGTGCCTCTCACTCTTAAGAGACTTTACAAGGAGTATGAACTATCAATAAATCAGACACCTAATTTTCAGGCATTTTGACTACATGACTAATACAAGGCAACTTGAGTTCAGGCTGGAAAGTTTTAGAAAGTACAATCACTTGTTATTAAGGAGAAGCCATCAGATTATTTGGAGTGGCAAAGTAGGGTTGTACACTTCAGGAAACTAGCTGAAAGCACAGAAGAAGAAAACAGGATGTGATTTCTAATGACAGGAACCTGTATTTAGGCTTCTTCACTAGACAAAATGATTTGGAGGAGGATTAATCAGACAAAATGTGAACGCCTACCTTTTACTAGTCAGCCTAAGCTTGCTAGGCTGTTGGAGAAATAACCACTGTGCTGACAGTCTATGCCGTGATTCACACTGTTCTAAACTAATGACAGAAAGAGCTCAGATGGATCAAACTCTCGAACTGATGAATTGTTTCTGCAAACAGGAATGAGAGGCTAAGCCAGATCCAATATAGTGAGCTGGCTGCAATGCTATCGCTAAAGTGAAACTTAGCAGAATTTAGCCACCTAAATAATAAACTATAATAAATATTGTCCCCAATGGGACCATAGCCAAAATCCTTCCTCTCTTTTAAGCACTCTTAAGGTTGCAATCACTTCAGAACTCTACAGCAAAGCTCTGTAAATGTAGAGGTACTCCACAGATCTAAAGCAAGCTCTGCATATGCCTGCAACAGGGATACCTACATAAAACACTGAGTGAGAGCTAAACAAGGCCACCTCTCCTCTACTTAGTTAGCTCTACTTAAAAAAGCTTATACCTAATTCTTTCCTAATTTTAGTAAAGTGATCTTCCAGCTGTTCAAGGAGTTATTCAATAGGACCCCCTGTGAAACGGCTTTCAGGGACGAGGGAACTGATCAGACCTGGCAGATCTTTAAGGATGCCTTCTGCAGAGTGCAAGAGCTCTCAATCCCCATGTGTAGGAAATCAGGAAAGGAAGACAAGATGTTGGCATGGATGACTTCAGACCTGCTGGTAAGACCAAGAGGGAAGAAGGAAATGCACACGCAGTGGATGCAGGGATAGATATTCTGGGAAGAATATTGGGATATTGCCCGCTTGTGTCAGGATGGGGTGAGGGAGGCCAAGGTGCAACTGGAGATGAACTTGACAAGAGATGCAAAGAGTAATAAAAAGGCTTCTGAAGGCATGTGAGCCAGAAAGAGAAGGTCAAGGAAAGTGCACCCCTCTCTGGACAGGACTGGCAAAACGGTAACGGCAGACAATGAGAAGGCTGAGGAACTTGACAGCTCTTTCCCTGTCTTCACTGGAAGTCTCCCCTTCATACACCCCTCGAGTGGATGAAGCTCAAGGCAGAAAGTAGGGAAGTAAAGTGCTTCCCACTGTCAGCGAAGATTAGATTTGAAAGCCCCTGAGGAATGTGAACATAGAGAGGTCTCTGGGACTGTAGCGGGTTTGGTTTGCAACCGGGCGGAAACACCAATTTAGTGTAGTGGGTTTTTAAGCTAAATTATATACATTACTCTTTTGATGTTTTTTTTCTCTGTGAGATAAGCATTAGAAGAAACAAGCAAAGCAGGCACACTACTTGACAGAATATAAGAGATTTATTAACAGACTTAGATGGAAAGGCTACAACAGAACAAACTTTCAGAACTCTTTTTTCCCCCACCTTTCCCTCTCCTAATTAGTATTACAATTCTAGGAAGGGAAAAAGGGGTTTCTCTTTTGCCTTGCCTGGTTTTGCACACTGTCACCATTTTGCAGGTTTGAATTAACAATCTCTGCTAGGGTGTAACACATCTCTTTTCTATGAGCCCTCTCCCAGCTCTTTCAACTGCAAGACACAGGCCCTCACATGGGGTTACTACTTGTTTAAGAATGAATCATTTTTTTCTTTTTGGCTTGAACATAACTTTTTACAAGCTACCCAAGAAAAAAAAAATGCTCATCCCCCCACATACTTTAACATGGATTAAAGAGACAAACAGTTTGCAATATTACAGTTCATACCACGGCGAGGAAAGGAGATTTTTAAGCTCCGCGCGGGACCACGCAGCGCCGCCCTTGTAGCTTTGCCTCACGTGAGCCCGTTTTTTTTCTCTGGCTCTGAGAGTCGCCATGTTGTAGGGTGTTATCAGGCTCTAAGGTGGAGAGAGAGCCTCCCCTTGCTCTTTCTGCGCTGCCGGGTGCACTATGTAGGATAAGGGTGTCTTCTTCTGTTCGTTGCGAAGTCTGCTGGCTGCACTGACGGCTCCGCCGGCTCCCCCTTCCTCAGAATACTGCGTCAGATGACTTCAGCCCTGTGGCTAGCTATCGCCACTCGCGGCTCAAAAGAATCGCTTTTTTTTGCTTTACAGTTTAGAGTCCGTGCTGCAGCGTTAAGAGAAGGGGCAAGAGGCAGAAAGGCAAGAGGCAGGGGCGCCCGTCCCCAGCCCCGCGGGCCGGGCAACGGGGCCCACCCCTCTCCCTCTCCCGTCCTGCACTCAGCCGGAACGGGAGAGAAAAACTTCTCTAAAATCCCGCCTTCCACGGGGTTTTTATATGTAGAATTGAGAGAAGCGTGATTGGTCTGAAGAACTGCCTGTCAGTTTAAGTCAAACTACGACAGGGACCTGATAAGATGCATCCCAGAATCCTGATGGAACTGGACAACAGAGTTGCCAAGCTACTCTCCATGCTAACTCAAAAGCCATGGCAGTCAGGTGAAGTCACAAACGACTGGAAAAAGGGAGACATTACACCCATTTTAAAAAAGGGTAAAAAGGAGGGCCCTGGAAACTACCAACCTGTCAGCCTCACCTCTTGTGCACGGGAAGGCCATGGAACAGACCCCCTAGAAGCTGTGCTAAGGGACATGAAGAACTAGGATGTGATTCAGGACAGCCAGCACAGCTTCACTGAGGGCAAGTCCTGCCTGACCAACCCAGTGGCCTTCTGTGATGGAGTGACCATACTGGTGGACGAAGGAAGGGCTACAGATGGCATTTATATTCTGTAAGGTCTTTAAAACAGCCCCCTCCAACATCCTTCTCTCTAAATCGGAGAGATATGAACTAGATGGATGGACAGTTCTGTGGATAAGGAATTGGTTGGATGGTTGCATCCAGATGGTAGAGGTCAATGTCTCAGTGTCCTGATGGACACTGGTGATGACTGGCATTCCTCAGGGGGGCAATATTGGGACCAGTGCTATTTAATGACATGGAGAGTGAGACCAAGTGCTCTCTCAGCAAATTTGCAGATTACACAAGTTGAGTGGTGCAGCTGATGTGCCTGAAGGATGGGGTGCCATCCAGAGGGACCTGGACAAGCTGGAGAAATGGGCCCATGGGAATCTCGTGAAGTTCAACAAAGCCAAGTGCAAGGTACTGCACCTGGGTCATGGTAACCTCCGGTACCAGCACAGGCTGGGCATGAACAGACCGAGAGCAGCCCTGCCCAGAAGGACTTGGGGGTGCTGTGGGTGAGAGGCTGGACATGACCCAGCCATGGCACTCACAGCCCAGAGAGCCAAATGTGTCCTGGGCTGCATCCAGAGCCCCGTGGGCAGCAGGGGAGGGAGGGGATTCTGCCCCTCTGCCCTCATGAGAGCACTCTTGAGCACTGTGTCCAGCTCTGGGATCCCCAACATAAGAAAGACCTACACCTGTTGAAGCAAGTCCAGAGGAGGGCCACAAAAATGATCAGAAGGCTGGAATGCCTCCCTGATGAAGACAGGCTGAGACAGCTGGGGTTCTTCAGCCTGTAGATGAGAAGGCTTTTGAGAGACCTTATTGCAGCATTTGAGTACCTGAAGAGGGATGATAAGATGGGGATAATCTTTCTAGCAGGACTTGCAGTGAAAGGACCAGGGGTAAAGGTTTTAAACTAAAGGAGGGAAGATACAGGCTAGATATAAAGAAGAAGATTTTTACGACATTGAAGGTCGTGAAACACCTTCGTGAAGGTCGTGAAACACCACCGTGAAGGTGGTGAAACACCAGCACATGGTAGATGGCCCATCCTTGGAGACATTCAAGATCAAGGCAGACAGGGCTCTGAGCAACTTGATGTAGTTGAAGTTGTCCTGGCTCATGGCAGGGTGAAGGACTACATGACCTACACAGGTCCCTTCCAACTCAAACTATTCTGTGATTCCACGATTCTAAATGTACATATAACATGTAAGTGCTTGAATTAAAAAAATAAAATTCTCACAGGACTTCAGGCTGAAGAAGAGGTGGGGCTTCATTTGCACACTTCTTTCCATTTTTTACAAGCCTAAACTGTCATCCCCATGTTTGGTATCTAGATGTAGCAAATGTAGCCCTCCAATGGTCTTCAGACATCAGATGAAGAGCTGCTGTTCCGATTCCACAGTCATATTCTCAAGTAAGGAAGCTGGTGTACACTGTTGCAACTTTCTTCCTTTGAGGATATGCTCATGGTTGTATTCAGGCATCTACCTGAACAGTTTACTTTCAGTGGCTAGACTCATTAGCGCTAGCTAAAGTTAAAAAAACTGAAGGTTTGCTCTTCTAAAAAACCCATGTTGCTTACTATGTAGAAGCACAGTAACCAGAAAATTGGAGACAAGTGCACTTTTCCTTAAGACATGCAAACTTTTAACATAAGATCTTAAGGAGACCTTAAACATAAGATCCTTTAACTTTTGTTTTTAATGAAACATTAGGTTAGTGATTTGGAAGCATAATTTAAAACACTTCAAGAAAACAATGACAGGGTTATAACTACATCAATAACTGAATTTTGAGTCAGGAGCACACTTACATTAAATTCCTGATCCTTGAGAAGAAGAAAGAACCCTATGTAGCAATATCAGTAAGGACTTTCCCACTGCTATCTGATGAACGAAACAACAGATGCTCAGTGGATCCCTGCATCCCAAGACCATGAACAGGAAGTAACTTACTAATTGCATGAGAGTAGTAATGGCTCATTAGGTGAAAATAAATGTGAATTATCTCCAAATTACAATGGCTGCCTTTATTAACAACCCAGGTGACCTAATTGAATACAACAGGACACGAAAACACAGTTACTCTAATTACATGGAAGGAAAACAATGGAAACACCTCATTAGTACTGTTTGAATACACCATGCATAAACCAGTGCATTTACAGCTATAACAGAGGACAAATAAATAATACTTACCAAACACTACTCATATGGTAATACAAGTCAAAACACATACTGGAAGAGACTGAGAAGACTGAGTAAACTACAGAAAACCAACACATATTAAACATTAGATAATCCTACCTGTGCCCCAGTTGCAATTTCATCTGCAGCTTCGTTCATCACTCCTAATGTTTGGAAAGCAAATACACAGAGCTCCCGTTCACAAACAGTGGGCTATACAAAGAAAGAAAGTTAATTTTGTTTTTGTTCTACTTTTGAGTTCTTGCTTTTAGCATGTCATACCTACAACAAAACCCACACACAATTAATGCTAATTCTTCATACTTTAACTGCAACATTAATTTTAAACAATTAATACATATCAATTATTGAGGAAGATACATTAGAGAAACATTTTAATAACCTGAAGATCAAGAGTGAAGAACTCTAAAACTCCTAAGTACTCAGAGAGGCTAAATTTAAAAGAAATTCCAGCACAGTTACAAAACCAAAATTACAGGCATAGTACCCAAATGTTCTTAAGACTATCTATCTGAAAACTTCCTACATAATTAAACTTAATGGAGAACAAATCCAGGAGCTAATGGAAGCAGGTTTATTCTTCATAGCTTCTTACGCTGTTGTTCAGAACACACACAAAGATCTGACCTGGAAGACAAATTCCTTGAAGAGGCTATTTTTAATTTTTGACAATTTAACAAATTATTGGTAAACTCTAAGAAAATTCATTATATTTTTACAGCATAAACACCGTATTTTGAAGGGTGCTTATTTTAAGATATAAAGGTACTTCCATTCTTTTTTCAGGTATTAAACAAATAATAAAAGCCCCTTGTTTTTGAACCAAGTTTTGCATATTAAAAAAATAATACACGACATCATCGCAAATAAAAAAGCTTTATCTAAACTACATATTGAGTGAGAACTGAACATTTTGCCTTCATAAAGCAAACAAAGCAGAAACAAAAAGGAACACAGCTTTAGGTAAAGAAAATAAGAATGTCTTCATGGGCTTCCTAACTGTTTACAACCCTCACAGCAACTCCATCTTATTTACTGAGCAATAATTAGCGGACCAAGTTTTTAAAGGCTCAAGTAATATCACACAATGAATTGTTATAAGCATTCAAAATGAACAAATAGTGGAAAGAAATACAAATTAAAACCTTCCTTAAAACTAACCAATAAACACAACCTTTTATGACAATGTTGAAAACAATCAAAAATACTTCCTGGATAGTATTCATGTGAATGCATAGTATTAAATCCTAGCTCGCTGAAACTTAAACTTATCTTTTCTATACTGAACTTTTTTAACTAAAAGTTCTGAGCCTAGCGATCACAACAATTACTAAAGCATTTGTAGTAGTACGCTTTGAAGTTCAAGCCACTGCCTCTACAAAGCACTTGCAGAAATGAAAAAATTAATTAAGCACACAAAAAATCCTCTAAAATTTAGCTGAATTCTGTTTCAGGCAACAGCTTTGCTAGTAATAAGCATACTGCTGTACTTGTAGTCACTTGTTTTGCAGCACTTAAAACATTCATTTGCTGGGTTTCAAAGATTCAAGACCTGAATAAACATCTGAAATCGTCTGGATTGATACAGTCTCACTTCATCTGCTTTACAAAAGCTATCATCTTTCAAGTCTAATAATGTCACCCATTTGATTTAGTTTATCTGCCATGTTACGTTGCATTAGGCAGCAGATGAAGCCAAACATGATCAAATTCGCTGTGCCATGGCAAGCTGGACAGGAGGTATCTATTATTGTCATTATTCTTGGGTTTTCCACATTTAGAAGATGGTTAAATCATTTTTTCAGTTGGGGAAGCATGTCAGCACTACCACTTTAACTATCATAATCATCAGTATACACAGACTTCCTTTATTTCAGAGCAAGGAATAACTCTGGAATAGCAGTGCAATCTAAATCTGTCATGACGAAAGCTTGTAAGAAAACACTTATTTTTGGTATTTTGTTTACAGTCTCAGCAAAGGAAGTTATCCTGAGACTTAACGATGGCAAAGGGAACACACAATTTGTCACCTTTACTCTTTTTCCTGCCCCTCTATTATGATCCCCGAAGTGTCTGACCATCTGGAAGAGGGAAGTCAGGAAAACAGCCATTGCACTTATGCTTGACATTTGAAAGGCCCTTTTCTTTTGTCTCAGGCCGACACTAGAGAACTCTAGATAATGAGGAAAAGCAAGACAGCAGAATTTCAGCCCTGAAGTGCAACAGACACTTCTGTTAGGGTCTATACAATTCTTCTCATTTTATATATTTAAGGAACCTTTCTGTCCCCTATATATTTTGTCAATACAGTACAATGGGGAAACTAATTCCAAACCTTCAGCTAGAGGGACATTTCAAGAGTCTGTCTTCATATATCCAGCCTGGATGCCTTTTAACGCACACTACAGTAATTTAAAAAGCATTTTTGAATATTGTTTCTGAAATTTGCCTCAGTTTAACAAAATCTGATGTTTTAAACTTAAATTTCTCACAAGTGTTAGCAGTGTTATTGTTATTTAGTGAGTTGCAAAAGATGTTGGTATGGACATTTCTGTGTCCTCTACTCCAGTCACTAGTTAAGCTCAACCATTTAAATTGTATAAATCCCTACAAAATGAAAACATTAGCTTGGAATTAGGAAGCAAATATTTGAGGGGCTCTTGTTTGTCACACACTGTGACTTACCTATTCAGTGTTACATTTCCTTATTTTTGTTTTGCCTGCAATTCTGCCTGCTAGAACAAATGAAAGCATATGAAAACTAAGTTAACAAATCAATTCTAGAAAGCAGAGTTTACAGAAAACCACAAGCTCTACGGGGAAACCGGGATTCCAGGCTGCTCTTAGTCTGCTGCTAATGTTTTGCATATTGATAGTGTGTTTCCCTTTATGGTGTCCACTTTTCTCTTGTCGTAAGATGTGAGCCCTTGGAACAGGAACAGTATTGTTCTGACTTCAGATCATAAATATGAGAAACGCCCCTAGCCACACCAAACAAACAAGAACACCACCACTAACACATTTATAAAAGCTATGTTGTTCCCATGTCATCTTTGGATACTCTTACTTTGGTTCATGTATATGTAATATTCAACAAGCTAAACTTTCTAAGAATTTTTGTGTCTGTACATGAAATACAGATATCTTCTTACTGATGTGGAATTCACGTCCACAAATGTACAGATTAACCACCTTTTCTTAGATTACTATTTTCCATTGTTTTCAAAGGGAAAATACACGACAAAATAGGGCTTAGACACTTAAACATGTATTTCTGAATATGAATTTCATCCTAGGTGCACACAGTTTCACAGATTACAACCACCACCTTGAGGACGCAAGAGCTGACTGGGTGGGGGACTTTGTTGTTCACTTCCTGAAGAGGCAACTGTAATTCCTCTCAGCAACACCAACTGCCAGGGTCTCACACAGACTTTATTTTTTCTCTTGAAAATAGAAAATTAACATAAAGCCATTCATTTTCACCGAACTATTAGCTAAGTGAAGACCACTGGTGCCGAAACACTATTAGGAGGATCACTGTTCCAGTGAGGAAAATCCAGAAAAAAATAAGACATGGGCAGTTAACCTGAGACTGCAAATGCTTGGCGGCAGAAGGTAATGACAGAACCAGAAAGCATCTTCTGAATGTTTGAAGTTTTCAGACTTTTCCTTTAGCCACCCCCATTCTTTGCATGATCGGTAGCTCCCACCCAACTGCTGCTGTGGTGAAAAAATCACAGAGTTCCCGTGCGTTACAATGTAAATGTCACTTCTTTCTGCAGTGACTGAGACTGGCAGACACACAAACCACCTACGCACTATGACATATCCTGGTTCCTGGACTAATACACTACCTAAAATATTTTCTAGACATTCTTTCAATTTGAAAAAGCTGAAACTTTCAGAGTCTGTATCAATCTAGCAACTTTTTAATGTGGGCTGCAGCTGTGCTCAGAGCTTTCCTGTATCCTGAAGGATATCACACAGACACCAATGAGGCTGTAACGTGACTGACACACCTAAGAACAATTTATCTAACAGGAGATGCTTCAGGGAAGGCTCATTGCCTGAAGTACAGCAAATGTAATAAATGGTGAAGGTGAAACCATTAGTGACCATCCCACTTCTACTAACGAAAGCAACAGACACGGAAACAAAATTGAACTTCAAATCTCTGTTCAGTTTCCTACTTTCCACCGCGCCAACTCTTAGTTTCACTGTAAGGTAAACTCTCAGAATGGTCTCTCAATATTCATGTGTTATATGGAACACGCTGCTCGAAGTCATGGGAGACACCACAGCTGTAATCAGACACAACCTGAAGAAAGATGACAGTAGACTGTGGCTGAGTAAGAAAAGTCACTTGTTCTGTTTGGTTTTGTTTTGCCTGATTCAAATTTTATTTTCTGGTTTTTTTGGGGATTTTTTCTGCATCTTACACACTTTTAAAATATATATATTTTTACTTCACAGATATAGGAATAAACTGTAAACACACAAACATTATAGAATGCTAGATGGGCAAGGTGCACTTTCGTAAGTTGGCAACAGGAAAAGCTATACTGCAGTCATTTTACTGTCAGTAAAATATAAACTGTTTGAAATCTATTCTATTAAAATATGGGTTGTAGCTGGAAAGGCTTTTTTCATTAAAAGAGATAAAACCAGCCTATATTGTGGAGTAAGGATTAGAAAGACCACAGTGTTATTCCACAAAAATCTTGGAATTCCACAAGCATCTTGGCTTAACTCCAGTCTGACTAAACATATTTGCACACCTACACTTTTCTCCACAGTTCAGTGATGTTTTTTCTGTTCAAGAAATTTCCCAGGACTAAGCAGCATACTCTTTCTGAGACATCAATGCTTCTGTGTTTTCAGTGGTGTCTAAGACTTGCATTTAAAGCACAGAGAAATCCAAGACCTCTTCAAGTCAACAAGAACCCACTGAGGGCAAGATTTCATTCATAGTAAATAAAACACAACTGAGCACTTTGGGATGAAAACATTTTAAAAAATGTAGGCTTACTAATGGAAGTAATGTATCAGAATCACAAGACTGTGCTTATTTTTTCAGCTAAATAATAACATCAAAAATTACAAATATTGCTTTACGGTATTTTACTGTTCATATTTTATGGGAAAATCGTTAAACAGCAGAAATGTCTGCACCAGAGTACAAACTTCAGAGAAACTAGCTGTAATATTTAATTTTGTGGATTTTTTACTAATTTCTCCTTTGTTCTATGGAGGTCTCAGTCTGAGGTTTCAACACAAGATGGCACTCTAAAGAGAGTTTCTTCTTTACTGAAAAAAAAATACTGATACACAGATGGTCTTTTAATTACCTTATTGAATATATTCTGAGATTTTTTGTCCCCTATAATTGTCTCACAGGTCTTTAAAACCCATTCAATCATGCTGTTCTATCAATGGCTTTAGTATTTGCAAATGAGGAATTTGGGAAGGTACAAAACAGCAAGACAGACATTAGCTTTACCAATTACACTATGCAAAAGCTGAATAAGATCAAAGAATTACAGAAAGATTGAGGTTGGCAGGGATCTCCAGAGGTCATCTAGTCCAACATCCCTGCTCAAGCACAGTCACCTGGAGCCAGCTGCCCTGAACAGACAGCTTTTGAATTTCTCCACGGATGTGGACTCTACAACCTCTCTGGGCAACTTATTTCCATGCTCAGTCACCTTCCAAAAGGTGAAAAAGGTAAAATGTGTTTCTTGTTTTTCCACTGAAACCTCCTGTGTTTCAGGTTGTACCCTCTGCCTCTTGTCATGTCACTGAACATCACCATAAAGGGCCTGGCCTCATCCTTTTTGCACCCTTCCTTTAAGTGTTTATAGACATTAGTTAGATCCCTCCTGTGCCTTCTTTTTTCCAGGCTCACAGCCTTTCCTCCTATGTGATGTGCTCTAGCCCCTTTAATCATCTTAGCAACCCTTCACTGGACTTTATCCAGCAGCTCCATCCCTTTCTTCCGCTGAGGAGCACAGAAAGGACACAGTGTGGCCTCACTAGGGCTGCGTGCAGGGGCACGACCAACCTCTCCACACACACAGACAACTCTACTGCTTAAGGTAGCCCAGGATACCATGAACCTTCCATACCACAAGTGCCCATTGCTGGCTCGTGTCAAGCTGGTGCCCTTTTCTGCCCAAGCCAAGCTGCTTTCCAGCTGGGTGGCCCCCAGAATACACTGGTGCCTGGGTTTGTTTCCTGCCCAGCTGCAGGACTTTGCATTTCTCCTAGCTGAACTGCATGAAGTTCCTCGCAGCCCATTGCTCTAGCCTGTCGAGGTCCCTCTCAATGGCACCCATTGCTCTGGGGTACCGCACACTTCTGCCCGTTTTTTAATCATCTGCAAACTCTCTGAGAATACACCCTGCACCATCATCTAGGTGATTAATGAAGGCACTAAACAGGACTGGATGCACTACTGACCCCTGGGGTACACCACAAGTTGCTGACCTCCGAGCAGACTTTACCCCACTGAACATCACACTCTGGGCTCAGACATCCAGCCAGTTTTCAGACTACACCCCCATCTCCTAAATCAGCCCACGCATCAACAGCTTGTCTAAAAGGATCTCACAGCAGACACTGTCAAAAGCCTTACTGAAGTCCAGGCAGACAATATCCACTGCTATTCCCTCATCTACCAGACCAGTCTCTTCCTCACAGAAGTTTAATCAAGTCAGTCAAGTATGAATTCCCATTCGTGACTATTCGTGATGATTTTCTTGTCCTTAATGTGCCTGGAGATGGTTTTGAGGCTTAGCTGCTTCATCGCCTTCCTACAGATCGAGGCGAGGGTGACCAGCATGCATTTCTCTGGATCCTCTCGTTCTTGCCCTTTTTTAAGAGAGGACTGACATTTTCTTTCCTCCAGTCTTCAAATACGATATCACATTTTTATTACACTTCTTTTAATCAGATCCTTAAATATAATAACCACTTTTGTTAATGACGCATGATCTCATTACATAAAATGTTTGTAATAAAACTACATGCTGAACTCCTAAAATAACTTATTTCTCTGCTATTACAGCAGCAAAACTGTTGCATTATTAAAATGCAACTTAGTCCTTCCATAGAATATTCTAGTAATAATAAAAGGAAGAATTTTATACAACATTAAAAAAAGTTAATAGCCCTCTAACATTGAACCAAATAATGTTTAGGTTTCTTTATTACATTCTTAGATCTGCTTTGGAAAATACATTTTTGAGCTAGATGAACCAAACCAGATGGTTGAAAAGGACCTTTAGAGGTCTGTCAGTACTTTTATTCTGTCATACAGGACTAACTTTATCTAAACTTGATCCAAAATTTTAGATAAAGCTAAAGTAAGTTTTTCCGAAAGCTTTATCAAGCATTGTAACAGGCTGCTTAGAGAGGCTGTGCAGTCTCCATCCCTGGAGATCTTCAAAAGCCAGTGAAAGGTAGTGGATGAAACAAATTCCAGTTTCAGGTATTTTTCACTTGAGACACATGCCCCATGTGAAAATATTTCTGTTCTTCAGAATGGGTTTTGTGGAAGTCATTCAACTTTCCTAAGTTAATTTCTAATAGTTAATCTAATATTGTAGTTTCACAGAAATCAGGATAATCTATGTAACTATTTCGACAACAGAGATGTGAATGACAGTATACCAAGTGATTGAAAATGTTAGGGGGGAAAAAAAGCATTTCAGAATATGTTACTGAAACAGTCCAGGTCTAGCCATTAATTACAAACAAATAACAGTCTGTTCTCACTTATCTAAAACTCCTCTGTTGAAAATGAATTCAAACACAGTAAAATGAGTCTAATAATTCCAATGACCAGATCCTCATTTTTTTCAGTAGATTTACCATGTCTGCATTCTGTGTGTCTCCTCCAGAAAACCTGTGTTTGACCTTTCACTTTCCCCTTTTTCAAAACAGAGCAAGGAGCTACTTCAGAAGATGGCAGAGCTCCTGAGAGCTGTGTAGCACAGGTTGCCTTGCAGGAGTAAGCACTGTGATTCTTTATACGAGTTAAGGGAGCTGTTTGGATGTACAGGCTGCAGTCCCAACACTTGACAATGATTTCAAAGCTGTTTCTTAATCTTCTTGTGAAAAGTGAAATATGCAGGATTCCAATCATCATTAGAAATGACTGCATGAAATAGTATTGGTCCATGTTATGTAAGAGCTTAAATAAATACTTTTATTCTTAGGACCCATGTATTAATTGCATTTTTCCTCTGCTTTGCAGAACAACTGCAAATCATTCCTCACAGTGATTTCAAGTAATTTTCTGATTTTGGTGGTACTCTATGTAAATGTGTATCTCTAAATATCCAATTTGGCTTTCCTAACTTCTGGAGCACTGCAAATAATCCTTAGACCTCACTGTGCTTTTGAAATAAACACAGAAGAACCATGCTAAAGTTTCACTCATCCCCATCTCATCTGGGAAAGGTGTGAATACTTACAGGAAAACATTCCCTACTTTACTACTGTGTTTTTTTCTAAAGGGGATGAAATGAAGCAATGGACTCTGGGCTTTTATAAAGAAGAGTGTTACAAGTTCATGATACATTATAGTACTTTACCAAGACTCCTTCTTCCATTCCAGAGAATTTTGTTCTTCCCCTTCACAGCAATATAGATGCAATCCCTTGTGAGGGCATTAGATTTGGGCAAGTTCTAAGGTCACCCACCCCATCCACCTAATGTGTTTTGTTTTCTACACCCACAAACTTGTGGAGTACACAGAGGAACTGTGTATTTAACTCTGGTCTTCTGTATTTCAGGGAATTTTGGAGCTCAAAAGAAAACTGGTTATTCTCAAAGAATATTCACTTTGCTCTGTAAAGAAATTCCTAAGAGAAATCTAAGAACTTCTTACTTATTTATCTTCAGTAAGCCAATAAAGCAGCCCCTTTATTTATCCTCAATAAGGGACCAAGATGGCCTAACGACACCCAAAGATTTCAATGTACAACAGGATTCCTGAACCAGCAGGGAACATTTGCATGATTAGATAATTACTGAAGCTCTGGAGTCAGGCAGATGTCCACTGTAAAAGCATGAAGTCAAACATATGCAATTGTGTCATGCAGCTGTTCTGCAACAGAATCTTCCATACAATGATACATCTGCCATGTGGATCTAGTGCCTAAATTAAGCCATACAAAATGAGACATCTTGTTGTCATCAAGTGGTTGTTATCTCATGGGAAAGAAGATGTCAAGATTTTAAAAAAGTAACTTAAATTGAAATAGATATTAAAGCCAGACTATTCCCTCAGAAAAATTTATTTAGGAAAATGAAACACAATACTGAGAAGAAAGCTTGCTGAGAGAGATTGATTTAAAGACACTTAATAAAAGATGAAAGACAAAAATTATAAAAGATAAAATGATAGCCTGCAGAAAGAAAAAACTTTATCTCTCAGTTTCACATGGTTTCTTCAGCTGTTGTGAGCATGAGACATCTGAATTGAGCACGTCAATAATAACCAGCACGAAAAACTATGTACAGCATAAGAGTTTATAAGTAGGTATAGCACTTCATAGTATTAAAAGACTGTAGTTGTTGTGTGATGGCAATTGTTGAAGTTTTTAAACTGCATTTAAGACAAATAATAAACTACACTATAGGTCAGGAAAGGCACCGGGCTGGCATACAGGAGGATTAGAGAATCAAAGTTCTCTGTGGCCTCTTTATAACTACATAAAACTCCATAAAATATCAGAAAATCAAGCCTACATAAATATTAAAGTAACTTTTCAAGCAATAATTTTATTATGCTTTTATAAATTCATAGGCCTTCTTTGCTGTTGGAAAAAAAAAGTCCAAAATATAGAAGGGAAACTCACCACAAAAGAGACATGAGCCTGTGTGCATCTGTGTGGAGGAACAAAACTTTAAAGGGAGAAACTGGTGAATGACCCAGAGCTATTTAGTCTGTGGCACCTCTGGTAGCACAGCCTGCTACAGAGAGAGCCTTTGGGATGCAGGCATCTGTAGAAAAAGAGATCTGGACACTCTTGCTAAGCACACCATAGCAAGGCACCCACCGTTAGGAAACATGGTGAAGTTATTGTGCTATCAGAACAGAGAACTCTTTACAAAGGCCAGGGATCCTCAGTAAGGCTACACTGCACGCAGCCTTGCCTTAAATGAAAGCCTGCTACATTCTTCTAATAAAAGCACTCTGTTTCTGAGATCTGCTCTCGCAGCAGTACTAAACATAAAATGCTCTTTCTCTTCACATACATCATATAACTGAACATATATATGTATGCATGTATGTGTGTGTGCAGCTGAAGCATGTGAATAAATCTCACAAACTGACTACTTTAAGCTTCCCCTGGCCACAGCTCTCAGGAGAGTGAAGCGTAAATTTCCTTAACACACTCTAGGGCAAGCTAATGCTCAATTCAAACTGAGATCCTTCCTCACCTTCTACAGAACTGCAAACTTATTAATGGCTCTATATTGCTTATTGAGTCATTCAAGCATACACAGAGCATGCTAGTTTTCTTCCTGGTATCTAATTTTTCCTAGGTTACATAATGACACTCTTTCATTTTTGCCAAGCTTGTCAGGTTATGCTCCTTCAAGGGCACTGATGAATATATGTTCAGGGGCAAATACGGTTGCAGCTTCTATTGTGAAGTGCTGACAAACTCTTAAACAGACAGCTACAAAATGACCCTTCTTTAAACTGAAGACACAAAAGAGTAATTCTGGGACATTTTAATCTTTAGGGTGGGAAAGAAAGAATTAAGATTTTTTTTTTATTTAGAGCAGATAACTTTCCATTCAGTTTTGGTTTTTTTTAGTAGAATAAATCCTACTGTTTGCTTTGACCTATGGATAAGATAAACTCCAATAACCTAAATAATTATGTTTTTCAAACTTTACTCACTCTCCAAACACTACTGACTTTGTCTTATCTCATTCTGTCACAGGTAATATACACAGCAGTGCATTCAAAGACAAATAATAAGGAACTACTCATGCCTTTTTTACAGGTTCTATTAAGTATTGGCTACTGATAAGTATGTCAGAAAACCTTGCTTTTTAAAGACAGATATAAGCTTGAAGAAGCAAGAAAACCACCTGATTGGATATCCAAAACTACAGGGGTTTAACCATGACTTTAAACAGTGTTAACTGGGTATGTGTATGCTTTTTCAAATCCTGCTAGCAGCCTATTTGCACACGCTGCCTGCAGTCAGAATACCTGACCCTGGTGCCAGTCAGTGTCATAGGGAACGACACTGGAATGATTTCTGCTACCAGGTAGAGCAACAATCCTCCTGAATATAGTTCCATGAAACTATGATAGGTGAGGTCTGCTTCAGCTTATGCATAGTTGCTTCCCACACTGTGCAAAAATTGTCAGGTATCAGAACATTCGCCCACTGGAGTTAGTTTTTCACAGCTTTAATCTTTTAAGGTTACTCATGCTTCCACTGGATGAAGGGCAGGTGAAACGAGGATTCTAAACTGCAACTCCAGCCCTAAAGCTAAGAACTGTATTCTGTTAATACTCTTTCACAAAGCTGCACTGATCCAGCAGCTCCAGGCAGAGTGTGTCTCTCATGACCCATCTTACTCTCTTCCACTGAATGCATTCACCAACCGCATGAGAGAGGCTACAATGAGCAGCAGGGAAAATTCTGTTCCCAGTCATACGGGAATGAAAGGAGGAGCTGCCTAACTGGCCAGACTTTGGGCATACTGAGCCACAACAGTGCCCCTAGACTAGGCCACTGCTAGATCAGGCACTTCACAGAGCATCTCATTCTACTGCCTTTTTAATCACATTTGAGGATGGCTCATTTCAGCAGCCTGTGAGCAAAACAAGGTCAGAAAAACTTCACAGAGTGGTGGCATTAACTCCAGTGTATGCATATACCATAGTCATGGCTTGATAAAAGCGCAGGGATGAAGTGTCCTAAGCTTTCAGAAGAATGCCAGGGGACTGGGATAGCACCCTAATGCACTTCTCTGTGTTATCTGGCTGTGACTACTGCAGCACAAGAGTGTACAGTGAAACACATGCCCCCTTTACACTTCTGTGGTATGATACAAGCCTGATTTCTCTCTCCCTTGCTTCTAAGACCTTTTTTTTTTTTCAAATTTACAGCAAAATCTACATAATATGCTTTACATTTTTGCATCTCAGAAGAATATTAGAATGAAACACATCTGAAATAATTCAACAGTTCTCCAACAGGTTTGTAAGGTCCACAGCTATTTAAGGCACTATAAAATGCGTTGTTCACCAGCAGATCACTTACCCTCAGCATAGGGCCATTCTGGAACACATGAGGTTCATCACAAACTACACAGTATTCATTCAATACTGGTATCCGCTGCTCAGCAAATTCAATAGTCTGAGAACAACGAAAATGAGAATAACAACATCTGCTTAAAAATAATTAACAGTCAGCTCATGCTCCACAGTGTTTCATAAATGAGTAAGATATGACATCCTACCTGCACAAGGAAGCCACGGTCTCGCACCGGAATGCATTTTGCACCATAATTTTGCTGCAAGGGAGAAATGAGGCAACTTCAGTGTTGGCAGACTAATTATAAGGAAACAGTAAAGCATTTATAAATTTTTGCATGTAAATATGTTAATCAAACAATTTGCATCTAAAAAGATCTCTCATTTGCGTGAACCAGCCATTACAAATAATCAATCCATTTACTGTTTACTGAGTGTGGGGTAGGTTTTTCTTTTTAGTTCTTAAATCTGATTAAGTATCTCACCATCCCAAAAACTTTAATCTCAAATGGAAACACCAGTGCCTTCACTCCATCCTAATAAACTGACTATTGGTAACTTCCATTATGTTTTCACTGCTTATTGTCTATCCAAATACGGGCTATACTTTAAGGCTTGAAAGACTACTGTAATTCTCAGTAAGACTGAAAACCTTTTTATTTTGTATGTACTAAGGTCTCACTTCTGCAAGCACTGCACTAATAGATCTTTGTGCTCAGATGCTACTCAAATTCTTGTTCTTTCAGCACACAACAGTATAAATTAGAAGTAACTTCTGTTAGAAGAGTCAGTAAGGCTCAGACTTCCCTCCAGATTGACATCTATTTCAATCAAACCTTGTTTTGAATAAGAGTTAGATCAGCTCCATTTACAATGTTTTGAGTTGTTTTTCTAAAAGGGTTATTTCCTTTCATTTCTCTACTGTTTAATTGCTTAACTGCTTTTCCATTTTTCTTCTGGGCAACAATACTACTTGTATTCATACATGAGAGTAATATTTTAGCTGAGAATTGAAGAGAACTCAGTATCTTGATTCATCACTTCTACATTCCACTGATTTCAAATTGCAGTTAGGCACCCAGGTAACCCATATATCTGGTGCCTGCATATAAAATGTGAAATAGATTCTTGATGCCCTTCCACTAACATCAGTCAAACTGCATCTGACCATGTATGTGATGATCTTCCCTCAAAGTAAGTGCATTCAAGCAATAAATTACAGGCAGCTTTTATAGGCTGCCAAGCAGGGCTTGCCTTTCTTCCCTATCAGCTGATAACATCAGTGACGAAACTTAGCCAGCTCTTCATTATCTTATAAAAACCAAAGGGACTTTTCCTATTAATGTCAGAAGAGAGAAGTCTTGCTATGTTAATACATCCTCTGCTGAATCAGAAAAAAGTGCATCTCTAAACTGCAACAAGTGAAAGTCTGATAGCTCATGTTAAATTAATTTTGCTGTGCACTTCAGATAAATCAACCACACAGCATATATATAAATGACCTTATGATAGTGTATTCCTGCTTTTAAATCTGATGAGTATAGCCTAAAGCTTACTAAACTAAATTACCATGAAACATAGCACACTCGATGTAATTTCATTATTTAGAATGCGCTATTTTAAACATATGTATGGCATCTAAAGGAAGAATCAGCTTCCAAGGTACCACCAGGCAAAGGGAGTGGAGAGAACTATTTTCTAAACACTTCTCCCCAGATCAAACACAGAAAACAGGCTGGTGCCTTGAAAGACTGAAAACAAACCCACTCTTCCTTCTAAAGTAAAAAAGCCATCTTTTAAGAGGCATAGGCAGAAGAATAGATTTTGAGAGCTCTTTCTTAAATGCAAGAATATGTGCTACCCTTTGTTTCCCCAATCGATCATGTCAGTGGGGAAAGTAAGAGGGCCAGTGTGGGCCCAATTCTTTGCATGGCCTCTGATGTCCTGCACGTCTGAAGGTTTAACCCTTCACAAATCACAAATGTGCAAGAGGTGGGTGGAACCGTGACTGCATTCCTTCCTGGATGATGATGATGATGATGATGATGATGATGATGATGATGGCAGATGCAAAGACCAGAAGGAGAGGTGACATGGCACTCAAACCATCTAATGGACAGTTGCTTCCCCCATGAAGCAAATGAGGAAATGAGCAAAGTCCTGTGCAATCGACCTGATTTTGCAGCACAGAAGTGCACACTCTGCTTTTTTCCTGCAGAAGTATGCAGGGAAGGAAGTGGGTGACCGAACTTTTCCCATGGCCAGCAGCTGTGCATTGAGCTGCATTCAACACGACACATAAAATCTCTGTCCTGACCCCAGCAAATTCTGATTTTATAACTTAAGTATATGTGTATGCACAGCTGTTTGAATCCTCCTTAAAAAGCTCACTTCATTGCTCTTGTCTTCCAGTATGTCCAATATAGTCACTAACATATATCCTAGGTATTAATGCTTTTGCATAAAAAGCATAACAGCACATTTGGAAAATAATAGCAGGAGAATGAGTAGAATACCAAAAAGTATTACGTACAGCAGCTTGTGAAGGTGATGATGAGGATGGTGTTAAGATACCAATAAGCCCTGAGGTAAGAGAGAGCCTCCTGCTCTCTGCCATGGTGGACTCCTTGAAAGGCTCCATTTTGGATGATTTAGGGGCATTGGAGTAAGTCTTGCTGAGCAACTTGTGATTCTTCAATCCATCCAATTCTTCCATTCTAAGGTTACTGGAGTAGGATCTGCTTAAAAGTTTGTGGGGCTTCAAGGTGCTGTTGTGCTCACATCGAGGATCCCCAGAGCACGACCTATTTAACACCTTATGGGGCTTTAAAGTGATGCACTCCTCCTGCTTGGCAGCTGCAGAGCAAGCACGACTCAGCAGTTTGTGCGATCTAATAGCCATTGTCTGTTCAGCCCTCGGGTCACTCGACAACGAGCGGCCAAAGGTTCTGTGAGATTTTGTGGCACACACATCCTCCGCCTTCACTGTGCTAGAACAAGTCCTTCTCAGTAGTTTGTGAGTCTTGGAGATGCCATCCTGTTCTGACTTCAGTTTCGATTTATTTTTACCACAGCCAGGTGGAGGATAACTTGGCGACCTTAGAACAAAGAAGACAGCAAAGTTAGAGAACAATCAAAATCCTGGGCAAATCAAGCATGATCACACAGATGAAAACACTTTTAAGTGTTTTTATGTTTTATGTTAAGTGTATTTATGTTTTTCACTAGTGATAAATGCAGCCCAAACTTTTAAAACATGAACGGCTGTATGTAAGACATTTTCCTATATGAAAACAAACAACTTACTCCTATTTACACACAAACTCATCAATCAAAAAGACAATTAACTACTTAAGTAGAAGTTAGAGCTGTGACCTTACAGCTTTTTGTAAAGATCTCTGTGTCTCAAAACAAACCAATTGTTGAGGAAATTATCTTTGAAATGAAACCCACATCTTGTAACTTATTTTCCTTAGCAAAATCTATCGTTTCTAGGTAATGATCATGGCATGATCCCATGAAAGTCAGTGTCTTTTGGACACAGCATAACAAATTCTATGTTCAGATTCAATGGAAGATACAATGAGCAGTGAAACTTGGAGACATTAAATCAAATTTAATTCAGATGAAAAGGACATTATTTTAAAAACATCATAATAACCTGGCACTTTGTGAAAGACAAGTTTATACCCATCTTTCTGGTTTTAGACAAATTCTAGCTCTGTAACACGAGAAATGAGAATGTGAGAGACCTAAATTACAAATGCAGAAAGTAAAGAACAAAAGGTTTTTATGAAACAACATTCACACAGTCACATTTCTGTAAGGTTCACATTCGCCTGTCCTTGCAAGGTAAGAACATGTAACAGGTATGCAGAATCGTTTTATAAGCAACACCAATCTTTGGAGTACTTTTTTTTTTTGTGTGTGTGTTTGCATCAAATAGATAAGTAAAAACCCAAGGGGAGAGGCTGGCAGGTTTCCCCACCCTGTTAGCAAGTGTTGACAGTAGAGGATGCACGTGGAGGCTGCTGATTCACTGTAGCAGCAGGCTCATCATCACCCTCCTGCAGATGGGAGGAAGGAATGGTGTCCTGGGGACAGAGAGGGTCCCTGCATTTGGGCTGAGCCATCTCTGGACTTTGGCTGCCAAATCAAGAGGAAAATGGGCGGCGTTTGTATGTCCTTTCTGAATAAAACCAAACCCCAAGCTACAGCCTGTGCTTGGCCGCAGTGTGTGGCATGGTAGGGAACGGATAAGCCTTCTACTTAAAACACCATTTTTCCTCCTCTGCCTTTGAATAGACAGACAATCTTTTGTCATCTTTGACATTCCCCCCTTTTGCAATGTGAGTGATTGCTGTACTCTATCTCTTTTTCATACCTTGAATTTAGAATGGCAAAATTCCTCAAGTAAAAGGAATATGCAAAGAAGTATTCAATTGAAATTCAGTAACGGAATTGAAGGGGTGATCTGTCAACCCTCCATAAGAAGGAAAACACACTAGAGTAAATAGTCACAATCCTGAAAGAGGTAAAATCAGAGCCTGATTCTACGTATACTTACGAGTATGAGCAACTGGCAGAAATCATATTAAATGCAACTGAACTATTCATAAGCTTTTTCTTACGCTTTATAATGCCTTTTTTCTTTGAAATTCTGTGCCTGCATTTCAGAAGTGGAAAACATTAATGTAGTAAAATACTGGAGAGGGGAGGGTGCTCAGCATCTTTAAAAATCAGTCTTTCATTAATGACCATTCCAGTTTTAAAAAATAAATATACAAACTGCTGTAGAAAGAAGAGCCAGACAAATACAGGTTTTTAAAATATACAAAACATATGCTATACATACGTATTACTTGTATATATATTACTTGTATTTTTATTCTTGCTATTCAAGTAAAGATAAAATAAAGACACAAACACAAGTTAAAATAAAACTAATTCTTTCCAGTTCTAGATCTAACATGGCTCTTTCAGAGAGCATGGCACTGAAATGCTCTAGCTTCTAATAATCTTAGAAGCCGCAGCAGTACCTAGTTCACTCCTGATACCATGCAACGCAAGGACTGGAAACCCATGAGGTAAGATATAAATAGAACACTTCTCTGTGGAGAGAAGTCAAGATTTCACCTTGTGAAGTCTGCTGCGGATTTTGAACAGTTTATGGTGATAACAACTCATTTTCCTTGCTATTACCTGCGCAATGTAGAAAAGATGTGCAGAGGGGATTTAACCTTTTTGTCAGACACCTTCTTATTGTGCGTACAATTAGATTTCTCTTTACTGTTCTTCCACTGTTGTGTAACAAATGTCTGCATGATTCTGTAAATTAAGAAAGAAAAAAAGGTTTTCTTATCCCAAGCAGGACATACTCATTTTAATAGTATGGTCTCAGTGGTCACCATGTATGTGTGAGGCAATGTTCTCACTCTATAGCTGAAGTTTTCTGTCATGTGTGTGGACTGATGATTGGGTGCCTCAGCTCCTCAAAAACCTTTTGTTTTCCACATAGAACTAATTTAACACGGGACTCTCAAAGAGAATGCAGTCTGTGTAAAGAACCATTGCAACTGCAAAACTTATCTTCTCTCACGGAGATCTACAGACAAACTGAGTCAAAGGCATCAAATCCAACTACAGGGGTCTGCCTCTCACATGACCACAGGCTACTGCATCTGTCTGGCTAAGCAGAACCTTATTCTCTGACTCTAATCTGGCAGTGGGGGTCTTAATAGTGATAAAAGTCAAAGCAGAATTTGGTACCATAAAGATGAATATCCCATTGCCACGGCCATGAGGGACCATCAGGTTCATGGGTATTCTGAGTCCTGCTCAGTTGTGAACTGTGCAGCTGTGTTCTTGAAAATGTCATAGGGGAACCTTTACTAATTACCTGATGCAAAAATCACAGACAGTGTAAACAGCAAAACATTTTAAGCGACTATTCATTTCAGGGGAGCATTTCCTTTTTTTTTTTTCCAAAGTCATGTACCATAGAGATTTCAGTAACTCGCTTAATTTGTAAGATTATGAAAATGTTGCACTGAATTTCTTAAAACACTAAACAGCATTTTTTTTTCCCCTCAGGGGTTTCTTAATGTTGTAACGGTGAGATACTAAAGCCTATATACTTAAAATTTTATTGCATGTACAAAAGCATATGCAAAAAGATGACTCAGCAAAATTGTATTAAAATGAATTGTACTATTACCACATGAAACCGCCAATTTTTTTGACTGTTCTTCCATCTTGTCCTCAAAACCTGGATGGCCTAATTACTGTGATGTATTCTAGAGGCAGCCATGAAAACATAGCCCCCTCAGGGTATGCATGAAGCTCAAAAAGACTCCTGTTTCAGAGGCTTCACCATCTAAGCAGAAATATGAAACTGAACACTCCCAGATATGGTCTTTATAACTTTTACAGCTTGCTTCCTAAAAGGCACCAAAGTGACAGAAAACCCTGGCAAGTAACACAAATCATGTTCTCATCCACAGCTGTCAAACCCAAACTTGAAAAGGCAAATATTGACTTTTATTTAAAGAAAAACAACTTCAAGATACTTTGATCCAACAACCAACATGACAACATAAATTTTATTCTACTTGACACGGTCCAGAAACTAAAAAGAGTGTAATATTTGCCTAAAAACAGGGGTTTGTACTTTTCTAGACTTACTTTTTCAGCTGATGTCCCAGCCCAAATCTTTCCTTAGTAGAGATCTGAAATACATCCACAGTTGGCACTAGGGAAAAAGGATATTTTGTTGATATATGAACTTACAGCAATAACGACAAACTCCTGACCATATAAGTCTTATTTAAGGACCCTGTTCTTCATGGAGCTTGACTACAGACAATTAAATTGAAGCAATGGCAAACATGGACATGTCATCTAAGCATATTAAGAAATGAATGGTCCTTTTTGGAGTATCAGCCAGTATAATTTACAGTTTTAAAAACTGAATTCTCCAAAATGCATCTCTACCCACCCATTTTATGTACAAAAATGTGTATTTTTTTACATATATACTATGCAAGTAGCAAGCAGCATCAGATTAAATGTATCTGGACTGGCAATTCATCTCACCTAATCTTTTAAACTCTTTTTCCAAGTAGTCTATACACAGTAAAGTTCCTGTGGCTATGAAGAAAGCCCAGACTGAAACTGAATTCATTAATATCTGGGTTTTGTTTCTGAGGGTGTTTCAATACAAGATCCAAAACTATCATCTAAGTGCCTGATGTGTGAATTCCAGTGGCCAAGGATTACCCTGAAATTTCCTCAAGGCCTGTCCTAACACTGGTATATCCATATTCATCTGTCAGAAATTGAAAATGTACAGGGTAAAGGATGGAAATTAGCTAGTGGCATTACTAAAATCCTTTAATAACATTTGATAGGTAGAAGTGGCAGATGGAATCCGGTACTTGTTAAGAGCCTCAGGTCCTCAAGGCACAACAACAGTCAATGCATATTACAAGCACGAACAGACTGCATACTTTGTATTGCGTAAGGTGATAATGACTAAAGTAAAATAAAAAAAGGAATGAAAACAAAAAATCTGGGGTTTGTTCAAATTTTATTAGAAATGGTAAATCAGTATTTTGATGTTATTCTGACTGCTCAGAAAGTCAGATTTTATTCAGAATAATGAAGTTTGTACTTTAATTTTGCTTTAATAGATTAAATTTGATAATAAAATAATAGTATATCTAACTTGGCCATGCAATTTAACTTAGTTCAAAGCTCTGTAGTTACCCCTTCTCCAATGTTATTATTCAAATAACATCAAACATGAATTCATCTTTTAAATACAAACTGATGATTTTTTTCAAGAGGGATGAATGATTTCTTTAAGTATAGCAATATCTTTGGATTGTCAAATTTCAGACACACTGCAGGGAGCTGGTGGGATGGGGAATACTTTAAATAACGATCATCATACCTACACCAGCAATCTTAAAATCAGACATCTAGACCAAAATTTTTGTCTAGACTCTACATTCAGAGGAGACATGCCAATACTTCCAGTGGCTGATTCATCCTCTCTAAGACAGGTTTCTAAGGCTCTAGGGACAAACTGCCCACACAGGCAATACTGAGACAAGCTATTAACCAAAAGAACTGTCTAAAATCAGTATATTACACAGCTGCAGGGTGTTAAAAGAGAGAGCACAAAATTCTGGCCCAGTGGTCTCAAGAAAACATATCTGAGGCAGGAGAGGAATTGACAGAATTAACACAAAAGATGGTGGATCTCACTGTGCTTCCCTAGTGAGTAAAGAGACATGGCTGCAACAGCAGCTGAGCTCATAAAACCAATGTCAGCAAAGCTCTTGGCTGTGGCCCTGATCCTGCCTTCCTCAGAACTCAGGCACTCCCACAAGCAGTCAGCTGCAGCACTGGGAACTATGTTTCCCACCTTAACCTTGTCAGCGGTGCAGAATATATATTCTTGTTACTTTTCATTTCTCACTGCACACTGCTCTTCACACTTCACCTTCTCTTATTTGCTGCACTTTTTTATTTTTTAAATTACATTTTGATAGAAATGTTCTGAATACTAACGCTGCTTCCTGCTATGGCAAATACATATTTTAAGATCTGAATATTTACAAAAATGAGTGAAGTAATAAACTGCAGACAAAAAGACCAAAGTCAAGGGGAAAAAAAGATCAGTATAATGAAATGCTTATTTGAATGAACAGAACACAGCTTACAGTTATAATCGTCAGACAACATATCCTATAGAAATAGCTCGTTGGGACAGATTTTGCTAAACATGACTGGAAATATCAATTCATTTTCCAGAGGCAGAATTCTCCCACAGATAAAAGCCTGAACTGACAGCCTGTACTGCAAGTCTCCAAGGCCAGGCAAGTTATTATCCAAACTGAGTCTGACTTGCACTGTAAAAATATATCTGGTTGGCTCTCGCATATGAATGCTTCCAAATCTTCAAAATCAGTTGATTCTTCATGAGCTTGACCATTTTTCCCTCATGAGGAAAGTTTACTCACTTAAAAATTCTTCCAAATCTAAAGATTTCCAGAATTCACATAGAGAAACCAGAAGCTGAAAGGGTAATTACCATGGACTGATTCTTCAAAGCTGCATGAAAAAGGGCACGTTAATGTGCTGCACAGGGCTGTGTATGTCTTCATTATCAGTCATATCTCATCTGTGCAGATGACGTTTGATTTCCAAAATGAGGAAATCATATATTAGAAACTCTAGATCTTTACTCCTTAACCCTGGTTCCTAGGGTAAGCAGTTGCATCTCAAAGAACATCACGAAAACAAGTTCCAAAAATCAACCTATGGAAGCTTAAATAAGATGTCTGTGCCACCAGGAAGGGCCTAGCCATGCACATACATGTAAGCTTAATTTCAAATCAATAGGACTCCTCTCAGCAGTAGAACCGAGCACATGCAGGCTCAAAGATTTGGTAGTGAATGAGTGTCTATCCCATGGCTCAGTCAGGACACCACAGAAGGCACAGGAAGAATACACAGTTGACCAACCTGGACCATTTAGGTACTGTGTGAGTGAACAGTGCAGTCGCACTATTATAGGCTCTGTGCGAATTACATCCCAAGCCACAGCAATCTCCTCCTAGTTTAAGACAAAAAGAAAACAACAGACATCATTAGCCATCATGAGGAACTGCTGATTTTCATCAGTCTACCTTGGGGTTGCTATAAACACCACCATCCACCTACCCAGTTGTTTAGTATCTACTCCAACATCACACTTAGCACAAATTACTGCACATCAATGCCCCCCGAAGAGCAGTGTCAGACTGCTTCCAGTTCTTGAGCGAGCTCATTTAAACCAAGCAGAGGTTTATACACAACACTGCACATACAGTACAGGCAGACATATTCCTATCCACCAACAGGTACTGCTTCAAAGCTGAGAAGCAAAGGAGCAAAAAAGACAGAATAGAAACTAGCCCCATAACTAAGGGCAAAGGAAACTTTTGCTCCTTAAAACCGGTCTGAATAATTCAAGCTATGATCAGATTTTCTTAAAATTTTGGTAAGGCTCAGTGACTGTCTTATGTGCTGTGCTGCCCTGAAAATAAGACGTATCTGCGCAGAAGCTAATGATGCCCTTAAAAGTTCTCATTTTTGTTCTTTATATAGAGGCCAGGAAGTTACTGTACAGATGAGGTGAGGAAGTGTGAAGCTAACAACAGCACAACAGCTACAGAAACCATGCTGCCAGTCAGCAAACAGCACCACAGTCCCGTGTCTCCTTTGCCAGTCAAGCCTCTCTCTAATCAGTGTACAGGAGCACTGCAGCCAAAGTTGTCTTCCCTTCAGGGCTGTGAAGTGCTTTCACCTGACTCATGTCTAGGTTAACATTTAAAAATAAAAAAAGGTATTTCATTTATATTTATTAGAACATCTACTATTCACAAAACGTGTTTGGAAGGAAAAACACATGATGCAAATAGAAGCCTAACACAGCATTTTAAGAATGTGATCATAAAAGGAAAGGAAACCTTTCCACTGTGTATCAATCAATAATGTGACACCCAATTGTGAAGATCAAGTCTCCAAAAAAGGAATGTATCAGTGGTTGTCTAGAGAGTCTGATGTGTAGTGAAATTAAATGGGTATTAAAGTTCATTATGAAATTCTGTGATTAGATTACTTACATCAAGAAAGCTAACATCAATATGTAGATCAATATCTACATCATCAATGGCTCCATATTCCCTGAAAGGAAAGAATTACACTACATTAGAGCTCTTTAAGATACTCCTCAATCCAGGAGTACTTACAACATGAAAGATTTTATAAAGGATAATCTTATCTGTAAAATCAGAATAGTTATAAAATACACATTTACATAGATTGGATCAATATCCCCAGTGGGTGACCATCTGCTGCACTTAAAAGGTTTTTTTTAAGATGATGTTGCTTAAATAGGCTAAATCTTTTCTAATTTCCCCAAATCTCTCCATTGCCACTATGTATTTCTGTCTCATATAATGTACAGATAAACAAAGAAAAATTAATAGTCACATGCTGCTCCCATTTATGACACAAGAAAACCCTTGCTAATTTTCAAAAGTATTTCAGGTTAACAGCCAGTAACCTAAAAATAGGCTTCAGATAAACCACTGAAGACAAATACAACACAGCCTAGAGGACGGCATGTTATACCTGGGGGATTGCTTCATACATTCAAGCATTTGTTAAAAATAAAGACTGCCCTATAATGTGCTCAAGGCAATAGTTATCTTTTTTATCTGTTATGTGCAATATTGCAAGATTTGGATTTAACAGGTATTTCACTACCATCTGAAATCTTACATTTAAACTGTGACTTTACTGCCTCTTATTTTTCTGACTCTCTCTGACTGCCCTCCCCCAATATACTTGAAGACTTATGAAAAACAGAGCTAGAAAATACAAAGAGCTAAACAAAAAACTGTTTTCATTTAAATTACATAAGTGGACAAAACTGTAAAAGTATTATCTCTCAATTTTTCACAAATTAGCTTCCAGTCACTAGGGTGTTTTTAAACTGCATTTTTATGCTTGTTCTCAGAGTGACTTCCATGCTTTTCTATTAAACTTGACCACGTGCACAGTGGCAGTTGTGCATCAATCAGCTGATAAGGCAATTCTGAAATACTAAAATGCAACTGTCTGCTACCAAAGTGACCTCTCAGCTGTGGTAGGGCTTAGTTTGCACTGGAAATTGCTTGAGCTCTTGAGAAGTTTGGCCAAGGGAACTCCTTCCACCAAAACTCAGCAACCCAATGGCTCTCTCTGGTCAGGGCAAACCCAAGTTCTCCCTCTAGACAGGTCTGACCACACATGGCACACACAGGGCAGGCGAATGGCAGGACAGGAGACTTCCCAGCCACCTTTAGAGCTGCTCCAAGTGTCACCTCACCCAGAGCTGTACACACTCGCTGACCCCCTACAGCTGACTGAAAACCTGGCTTTGAAACAGGCAAGCTCTCCACCTACTGAATGGCTTAGTCACTACCCTACACAACAGTGGCATCAGGCTTTTTTGTTCACTTTCCGGAAGATCCAAACATTGTTACGCTATCTTAAGTAATTTTTATGAATGCAGGATGGTGTTACTCACATAACTGAGATTCAAAGGCTGTAAACAAGAAAAATTTTATAAATCAAATAGAGGAATGCTCAAACTAATGGAATAGAAAAAATTAGTGGAAAAAAGAATAAGATAAAAATTAGTTTTAACTGTGATATTTCCATACTCACTGAAATCCCTTTGCCCCCGCCCCACTACCATCCTAGAAGATGAATTTCAGACATACGATGCTAACTCTAGTTTTAATTTCCCAAGCTGACAGTGAGGAGGAAATAATGTTTTATTCCAACACCTGCAGCTTATGATCTGCTGTCTACAATGGCTTCATCAACACATTTTGATTTTGAAGCTCCCAGAGGTCCTCTGTCCGTAAATGAATAAGCAATGTAAAGAGATACAGAAGAGTTTGGATCAGTTGGATGGATCACCTTCTCAGGGCTTTTGTGGCCAGATATTTAAGGGCAGTGGTGAAAAGCATGCAGGTACAGGAACTTCACTTTTACAAGTAAAACTGACTCTGTGACAGCAAGAGATTACTGAAAGGAGGGTCAGCTGCCTAGGAAATATGGCTCTTAGTGGATCTCCTTGTCAGACAAACTCCTCTCTTCTTAGAGAAGTGGAGCTGCACAAGAGGGATGAAAATGAATGCTTAAAGCTGTGGGGGGTATGTCCAAGAATTTTTAAGTATTTTCAGCTGCAATAGAGTGGATAAAGCATTTAAGTTTTACACATGCCAAAAGCAGCCACAGGTGCCAGTTTCTCCTGAAGTGAGCTCAAGGAGATCACAGTGTTTCCAGTGAAAGAGATGATTCAATAAACTACATGCATTTAAGTTTTCAAACGGTTACATATAATGTTTCAATTTTAGGAGCTTAAAGGAACCTCAATTTCATAGTTATCAGTTTGGCAACTAAAGACTTACCTCATTCATTTCCTAAACCTATATACAGCTGTTCAGATTTCAATTCCCCAGGTTCTTTAAGTGTTATAAATTTCCATTTAATTTTAGAAGGTATAGTACACCATAGCTGTAGGCATGCTCTCTCCGCTTCTTACCTGGTTTGTATGACACCTTTGATATTTTCCTTGCAATACATCTGACAGGTCTGTTACATCTTACCTACCTGTTATTTTTATGAACTTATTAAGATTACATAGATGGAAAATGAAGTTATAAAATACCTGAGGCATATTAAAATATATACTACACAGACATGCACTATGGCAGAATCATGCACACTCATATATGCCCAACAGAATTTGTGTGTAATTACTCTTAGCAATTCACATCTGACCAACGTTCCACTACTTCCCTGTGCAGGACACTTTAGATTCCCACAATTAGAAAACTTCCCTAATCTCTAATCAAACCCTAGCTTCTTACTGTCTCTCTCATGATGACAATACAGAATATTTGATCACTCCTTCTACCTATAAACAGCTTTTTTGAAGAAGATAAACTGTTATTGTGTCTTCTCCCTCTCTTTTTCTCCTAGACTAGACAAATCCAATTCCTTCAGTCATTCCCTGGGGGAGATATTTATTAAATCTCTTATCATTTCTCTTGTTCACCTCCAGGGCAAAATACAGAACATGACACAAAAGGAGTTTAACAAGGGTTTAGAGAAATGTTGAACTGTAATTTACAACAAAACACAACTGCCTGATTTCAGCTGCAGAAGACAATGATGTTTTAAAACAGGGCTGTTCTCAGTACAGCTACTTGTACCCATGCTGAACAACAAAACAACCCCCAAAAACTCAGCATTGATGTTGGCTGGCAGCGCTCCCTCTTGTCACACAACATGCAGAAATCACCAGAAAACAGTTGTGCTTTGGCAATCAGGGAAGGTCCATATGGAACTCAAACTCCAAAACATTAAAGGTTCCACAGTACAGAAAGGCCAGTGTCATACCTGAGAGATACTGCATTAGGTCCATAGATCTCTCTCACTGCTGTTAAATCAGCCTCCAGCTGTGGGTGCTTGTGAAGTTCTCCATCATAGCTAACCTGTCGGGGAAAGAAAAATATCCTGGGAGTTCTGTATTTCACTTCTGGCACCTGATTTAGACTCTTGAAAGTTCTCTCCATAAAGTATGTTGCATTCAGATTCCTTAATGCCACACTCAGAAAGGACAACTTGAAGCACTGAGGCCATCGAGTCTGCTAAGTAAGAAGATTTTCAAAGCAGGCACCTCTGCCTTGAAGGGTTCTGAGGGTTCTCTCCCTGTTTGTGGGAAGAGAAGCTGCAAAGGACTCATTCATCTGTCCTATTTTGTTCCAGAGCTTGTTTCTGGGACACTCCTGTATTTTAAAAATGTTAAGTAGGGTAAGAACCAGATCTCCTCAATCTCGTCATCCTAGACCAACCACTACAAGATAAAGGTTTGCTCACTCTTGTTTGTTGTCACACTCTCATATATATACTAGACACAGAATGGCATGGGCACAAAAGAAGCATGAAACTATTCTCTATACCCAGCACCCCAGCATCTAAATTACATTTTCAGCTTACTCACTGGCTGCATTCTACCCACCAGCGCAATAATACGAGATTAAAAAAAATAAATTAAAAGAACATTTTCCCATGTTCAGTATTTTATCAGAAAAGGTATAAAGAAGCATCTATCTAGACACCAACCCCCTTTTTTTTGCAAACTCTACATGAAAAATGGAAAAAGTTATGTTTGTGCTTACACTAAAAAGGAAAACTTGTGAGCTGGTTTGGTTGGACTGTATGAAGTCAAAATAATTATTATTCTCCTTCCTTCTATAAGGTCCAAAAGACCTCTTTGGGCATGTAACAATCTATTCATCATCTGTCTATTATTACCTTCTTCTCAGGCAAATTATCCTGATTGTGTGAACCTAAATCTATGTCTTTACAACAATTAGAATGACAGTAATTCCACAGAAGTCAATGACCTCCCTAGATTTGGACAGATTCAGAAATGAGCGTAGGATTTGGTCTGTACCTTTAACAAACTCAGAAAGCAAAGCAATAGAATGCAATTTATCCCTTTAGACCCAAACATATATATATATATCCTTATACAGGAATCCTGCAGAGAATTCTTGTTATTGCAGAGCCACATCCAACTGCAGTACTGTTTCTTCCATTTGTACACCCAAATCTGTAGGAAACCAGTGCTGTGACACTTTCAGCTCTGATACTTAGAGATGTGCTTTTCAATTTAATAAAATTTCAATAGTATTAAAATAATAATCAGATGATCACCTTTTGACATTTGAAAATTAGCAGAGAGTAATTTGATTAGACTTAGAATTCTTTAAGTATAAGGGACAGAATTCATCAGCATGGCATAGGCACGTATTTTTCAGAGATACCAATGATATTCATGACCAGAAGGTCCTAAAATAAGTAGCCTTCCTTTGTTTAGGCAGGCATGTCAGAACAATTTTCCAAGTAGAAGAGCACGGGAAGAAAATTGTTATTGTAATTTTTTTGCACTTTAGGTAGGGGGAAATCAATTCTTTTTACATGCTCATTACTCAAAGAAGAATTCTTTAAAGATGCGTAAATAATTGCTGTCCTGCTTCCAAAGAGAGCACAGCAATCATTTCACAAATCGTAGCTGTGGTGCACTTGCCACCTTTGTTGGTCCTAAACCAGATTTTTAAATCAGTCTTATGTTTCAATAATAGTAAAACACAAAAGGAACATTATGCAGAACACTACACTGCTCAACATAATGCTTTTTCTAATCTATTTTCTCATGGTAAGAGGCTATGAACTCAAAAAGGAAACAAAGCAGTGCCCTGGCAGATTTTAAGACCACAGTATGGCACTTCCCACCCACCCCTGAATTAGTGCCACAGACATATTGAGGTACACAGAGGAGGCTGTCAGAGTTTTGTATTTCTGCATTTTCAAGTATGTCCTGTAGCTGAAGCACAAGAGACATTCAGAGAGAGAGCCAAAGGCAGTAGCATTTCTGTTTTCATCTCCTGTTCTTATTTGCAAATACAGAAGATAGAGATTCAAAGCAAGAATTAACAGAGTTGCAGAAAAAGTGAATATAAAAGCTAAAAATCTGATAACTTTGCTGTGACTGAACGGTCTGTGTTTAGAAAGTCTCCATTTTTAATCTGAGACCTTATTCAGATTATTTGACAAAAGGTTGCTTTTTAAAAGGCGATTAAGTGATTTACAAACCTAAATCTCACTGAAAATCAATAGGTCTTAGACTATTGAACCACTTAGCTACTTTAAAGTATTTATCCACTAAATCCTTAGGCAGGATTACAAGCAGGTGCCTAGGAAGTGGATACATTTAATTTACAAGCAAAAGGTTGCATCTTCTTTTCACTGCCCATCAAACACCATTTCCCATCTTCTACGATCCTTGTTTCATCATCAGTGATCCTCTTGTCCTTCCAGCTGTAACCACTCAGAAATGCTAAGAATTATCCCTGACCTCCATCCTTCCCAACTGTATTGCACACAATTACACTGGCATCTCTTCCCTCTATTTGCTAAAGTCAGTATTTCTGTCCCCTTTCCCTGTGGGCACAGCACAAGCTTGTCTCAAATGAAGGAGCCTGCCTTGCTTGTTCCCCACATGTATGATCAAATCTTTTTGTCTCCCCAACGCACTTGGTGCTCGCTTAACCTCTACAAACACTCTGCTTGAAAAAGGATTGCTCTATTTTGTCTTACAAGGGACTTTGCTCATTACCTGATTTTCTATTTATTTTCCGAGTCCTCAGTATTATTTTTTAACTCTAAATGTCTTCTTTAGACTTTTGTCTTTCTGACCATGAAATTTTAAATTAAACACGACATTTTTTTCTCTTTTAAAATACACTTTCTGTGATGTCACTTTTTTCTCCTTGTTCTCCTATTTTTCTTTTTGGATATTTTATATTCAAGACATTCATAATCAACCAATACTTTATTTTTATTGCAGACATGATTTTTTTTTAACAGTTACTATTCCTTAAGTTAAATGTATTACTTTACAGAGAAGACGATGCAATATAATCTTTTTTCCATTTTAATATAAGGCACTTAAATTCTAACCAGTCTTGTCTATTACACAGCTCTTTTACCCTTGCAAACGTTTTTCACCTTGCAAAATGATGTACTGCTATCTGTGTTCATATCTCACAGGCAGAGTTAATATTTTTTCATTCACTTGGGCACTGCCAGGCATCCTTTACCAAATGTATCAGCCCTGGTTCAAGAAATAAGCATTCCCAGATGTTTTCTGCCTTTTCCTTCACCTTGAGGTTACTGCCCTTTCTTCAGAGTTGAAAAATGAAGCCAGTACACGCAGCTCATCACTACAGGACATGATCAGAAGCTTTTTCCTCTCAGGCAGATTAAAATAAGACACTGCTCTTTGCAGTGAATTATGTCGATGGTCCTCCCCAGCTCTCCCCAGCATGGGGCTGTAGGAGCCGGCAGCTGAAGCGAGGCAATTCCTGCAGTCATTTCTAAAGCAAGCATGAGTCAATGCCCCATGTTAGCTATTTCAGACAATGAAAATACATTGTTTCAGTTCCAGTTACAATATAACTTTTAACAGCTTTTCAGGGGCAAGGGGTTGGTTGTTTGGGGGTCTTGCTGGTTTTCGTTTTTTTTACCGTCAAGCACTTGAACATGAATTTTGTGTTCTGCCCCCACCGCACTGTTGGCTCTGCAAGAGAAGAGGCTCAGCGATGTCCTGCTCATCAGCATCCCACGCTCTCTGCACTGACCCACCCTGCTGGCACTGCTGGCGTGCTCCTGCAGCCTTGGCTCTGCACCCAGGGCACGGATGGCTCCAGCCTCAAGGCTGAGGCAAGGGACAACTTTCATAAACAGCAACCCTAATTCGCTAAAATGTTCATAGAAACAAACAGTTCTAATAACGTAAGCGAGGAATGATTCCTTGGGGCAATGTTTAGGCTAAAAAATAAGAAAAATCTGAATAAAGAGGCTAGCAGCGTGAAGCACATCGCAAAAGGAAAAGGCATGAAAAGATTTCATTTCCCAATACACAAGAGAATGTAAGAATTAATTCTGCTGAGGAAACAAGAATGAAAGACACAGAGCAGTACAATCATCTAAAATATGCTGCATTTTTCAAGGTGAATTTTACTCTCGAGCTCAGAAAAAGAATGGACTATTGCCTAGACCAAAATTGTTTTGTAATAACCATTTTCACCATAAAAATGCAGTGCTCTTTACTTTAAAAAATGGCAATCTCCAGAAGGAAACAGATTTGGATCCTGCCTGACTTCCCATTTGTATCAATAATGGGATAAGCTTTACAGAGTCAGTTATCTGTTTCCTGGAAGTAAGCAACTAGCTTCTATTTTCAAGCTTTCTGAAGGGTATTTACTTTTTCCATTCTTACAGTTTTGCAGATGTAAACAAAGTAATCTTATTTGGAATTTGATATAATTACAGATTTTAGCATATTCAATACTTATGCTACAAAATGCTATGAATATATACACATGCCACTCTATTCAACATCGAAAAAATACAAGAAATTAAATATTATCATAAATTTATAATGGAATGAACATAAGAACTCTCAAATATTACTTTCTTGGAACTTGCGCAAAAAAATGCCTGCATTACCTGTCCTCCGTAATAAAATTCCTCAGAATCATTATCTCCTTCAGAGTCTTCTTCAACTGTGCTGTTGTGCCGTGACTCCTTAATGGAAAAGGAGAGTTAACAATGATAAAAGCAATATGCTGACCTTGCATGAATAGCTCTAAATGTAACTACAGGAATTATGCTTTTACAAATAAGCTCATAGCACCCCTTCTTAAGAGATCCTTTAGTATAATCTTTCTAGAGGACCCATTTTAAGAATAATGAAATATCACATGAAAAAAGCACCTAATACAGGGTACATAAAAACACCTTGAATATATGTTGGAGAAATAATACTTGTGTGGTTACAAACACAGCATGGTATTTTAAAGAACTGGATAATGCAGCAGACTATGCGAGGATCCTTCACTCTGTGCTTTTGCTAAACAAAGCATAACTTTCCCACCAAGACTGGTTCTGGGCGTATATCTTTTGGTGTGTCAGCTACTACAATTTTATTTTACTTTATTCTCATAAACAAACTCTAATAGTTTCAGGAAATAATCCAAGACCAAGCATAGAACATCTAATATTTCCTTCTGTGAAAACCTGACACACTGCTGCTTAATTATTATTTTTAACAGAAGTTCTAGCCTCGTGCCAGAAAACTTTCAAACTTAGTTTTCTGAGTAGCTCTGCTATGAGACAGTGAAAAGTAAGGATGAGAAAGTCCCATGCTTACCTAAGTAAAACCTGCTCTAAACAGGCTGCTTTGTGAATAATATCATCAGGTAAACCGAACTGATCCCGGTACTGACTGCAACTCAGCATGAGAGGAAATGTTATATTCTGTTTCCCACCACTGGAACCTTTACTTAAAATTATATAATTGCTTGAGAGAGTAATTCTTGTTTCCCACAATGCATGTGTTATTTCTATGCCCTATGCTGACTAGCAGCTCCTAAAAAACACCTGTTAAAATTGTCATTCTTCACTTCAACCTGAACATAATGCATTAACCCCTTTTTTCTTATTTGTGTCCTACACAGACTTGTCATAATGGAATAGAAATCAGATATATGAATCAAAAAAGTAGATGTTACCCCTAAATTTCACAGCCATAAATGTCAGCATGTATATACACTTATCACCAATTTCTATGGTCAGACATTATAATCCCATTTTTCTACCTCTGCCTCTAAATTCCTGCTCTGTTCATTGAATGTATACATACAGTGCAAAAACTGTATTTCATCCAATCTCATGGCAATTTTTGACAAGGCATAAAAATAATTTCTGTTTCTACTTCACTGAAAATAAATAAAATTATTTTAGTTTTCTTTGTTTTATAATAAAATTACTTCAGAGGGAAGTCTGTTTCAAAACAGAAATCAACTGAACAAAAATTCCACACAAAAAAATAGGAATTTAATTCTCACATTAGAATAGTGACAAGCTCATCATATCCTAACCAAACCTTGAACTGTCTAGCCAACAGAAATTGTCAAGGTTAAGACACTTTTTATAAAGGGGTTTTTTTTAAGTACTTCCACATTGAAGTACCTGATTCAACTAGAAACAAAATACAAGCTCAAACTCGGTCCCACAGAAGCTAACTACATCTCAGGTATTTAAGGAAATGGGCAAATTCTTCCCAAACTTGTTTTTCTTATGTTCACAGAGCACTGAATACAATGATGAGGCAGCAGAAGCAAAGTATTTTCAGTGCAATTTTTCACAGCAATTGAGGTTTCATTTACTAAAATACCTATACAAATAGCATGTAGGCATGCTTATCTCCCCTTTCCAGGATCAAGAAACTCAGCACCCCCCCATACCAAAGGAAGTCTTTAAGTCAAGCACCTGAATTTCCTGACAATGCTCTATTTCCTGCTTGAGACAGGAGCCTATGCGATACCTTCTTTGAGGCTGTAACACTGTCAATCCTGTAGATTTCACGTTAATGCCGCTTCTCTCTTAATGTCTCAGTGAGACTGGTCAGAGACCCGTGCCAGAGGCACAGGACAAACACCGCCATGCCTGTAAGACCCTAACACTCAAGACTCTGCTTATGGTGACAAGAGTCCTGCAGAGGTCTCGAGTCTGCAGTGGGATTGCTGCAGGCTACACAAAGAAGCAGTGAGCTAAGTAACTGAGATGAGGTCTCATGTGCCAGAGCAGGTTAAAAGGTAATGGAATCATTATCTATTTCTCTAGGAGAGCTGTATATTTAGGGCAAACAGGGTCTATAACGCTGCTGAACAAAAAATGAAATAAACACCAAAAACATATTTCCTAGGATAGGAGGAGAATCTCTCCCAACTAAGTGAATCACTGCTTAAACCATGCATGAAATGCAGAGAAATATGCTCACCCTTTAAAACATGTAAACACGCACAGATTGAATAAGCACACTTTGATAGGAAGTCTATGGTAAACAGTTATATTTTATTATTTTATTTTGCTTCTTAAAATAATTTCTGTTAAAATATGCACACAAGAAATACATACCTCTCCATTCTCCCTCTGTAATTTTGACTTTATGGATAAGCAATAGTTGACATCACTGGTTTTTCTTAATTCTTAAAAAAAAGGAAAATAAGGAACATATGTAAAAACCAGTGAAATAGTTTTGCATATACAGACTTGGAATTTTTAATTGCAGTAGTAGAGCAAATAACGAACAAAAAGTTATAGACATGAAATGCATCAAAGAGTTTACAATGCAACAGTCTAAAATTAGGAAGCCCCTACCTCCCAGAAGACTTGTTTAAAGTGTGAATTGGAACTCAGCTGATCCATCTAGGACATTCGTTTTTCCCAATTTGTGATTTACAATTTAGTGTCATTCATTAATTTAGCATAATTTATAAAAGAATGAAAAATCAAAACCCCTCAGGAAAATAAAATCTTCTACACAAAAGATAGGTCTTTACTGTAAAATTATGGGCTTAATTTCTTTTCAAATTACAGAAATATTTGAAAGTAAAATTTATCTCAAACTTCTGATGATAATAGCAAGATTTTGTTTGTGTGCCACTGCAACAACTTCAGTAAAATTACTCTTGATTTACATCTGTATAAATGAGATCAGAGACTGAAGATCACACTGGTCTTCCAGTGGAATTCAAAGTAATTCTATGTTATGCAAAAAAATGCCCTGAAGAATTATAATAATAATAAAAAAATTACAAAGTCAAGTGTTCGTATCTGAAGAACTGTCAGAATTAAGAGTGCTCTGTGCAGTTTCTCCTGCAGCCTGAAATAATCAGAGAATCTGTCTGCTAGAATTTAAAATGTCTCTGTGGAGTATGCACAAATCTTTATTAAATACAGCATAAATGTGCCTGTATGTCAGACAAGCATACCCTTCCAAGTATCAAGTACTTTTTGAAAATAAGGAAATAATTTAAAATGAGAGCTTCCCAAAATCATTGGGAGAAAAATAAATAATTTTTCTATAGTCGAATTTAGTGAAACAGCTGAACCATTTTGTTTGAAATTTCCTGAAATAATTCACTAGAGGCAGTGGTAGTTATAGACTGTTTCATCGGCAATGGTGAAGATTTAGTGAAGTTTTAAGCAAGTGATCATGAAAACTCGTAATTGTAAAGTATTAAGCACCTCTAACTGTATTCAAGGGGAACTGCTCTAGCACAGGCTGCAAGACATTAAAAGAAAAAATTACATTCTACACACAGTTGTGGTGACCCCCAGAATAAATATTTTAATTTCTTCTATTCTGAAATGTAGGACAATTTACTAGAACAAGACTGTGAGAAAATAGCAAACCGTACAGCTGAACACTTTAACATATCTCCCTTTAAGTGCAGACAACATCTTATCTTTCCTCAAAAATTATGAACTTGATAAAACTCTCCGGACATAGGATTACCTGTAGCAATTTGGTGGAAAATTACTGGAATCGGCTCTGTTGTAACTAACACATCTTCATCATTATCAGAACTGGAAACATAAGTGTTATCTACGAAAGAAAAACACTTTGCATGGTGAAGTTCCATTGTGCTTTGTCAGCCCCTTCCAATGTTTCCCACCCCACACTGTACCACAAGGAACCACTCCCCAGATTCTTAGGGAAGCTGGGCACTAACACCTTCCTAGTGTGTTCGGCTTTTTTCCCTTGAGATCGTTAACAAAAAAAAAAAATATTACAAGTATGGGAGATTCAGACCCAAACTTTATAAAGCAAAACCCTGGAGTCTGATGTCATGGCTTTTGTGAATCACACCAAGCACTGCTCTGAACCAACCCACAAGGCTCAGAGGGGCCAACCTTTTCCAAATTAATACTTGTTCCATGTTTTTTGCTATGTCTGATACCAAAACTCAAGCTAGATCTGCTATGCAGAGTGAAAGCTGCACTGAGAGCTGGGTGTTAATAGCCAATTATGCAAAATACCTGTGCCTCATTTTGCCTAGTCACATAAAGGTTATTTGAAGTGTCTCCTAATCAGTGCATAACCTTTCTTGTGCCTGATTCAGGGAGAAAAAAAATTCTTCCCACTTAACAAAAACATTGGTATGGATATGAATATGATAACTCTATTTCACCAAATTTTCTTTAAAAATGTAGGGATTAGACTAAGGAGTGTGTCTGTTGGGTTTTTATGGTTTAGTTTATTTTTTTGCTTTCCAACTAAATGTTGACTAACAAAAACCCAGAAACAGCAAGTTTTTGAGTACTATCTGCAGAACCTAATTTTGCATGTATTGCTGAACTGCCTATGAAAGTAATGATACTTTGTTTTCTAATGATCTGGGCTGAATTGAAACCGATGCTCTAGAGCAGAAAGGCTGACAATCAAGATAATCACAAAGTGACAAATAAGAAACTAAAAGAAGGACTTATTACAATTCTGAACACTTTGGTCCCACATCAGCAACATGCACAAACTCACATGCAATTTTAAGCATAGTGCTGCAACCTCAAAGCTTTTGAGTGCTTCCAGTGAAATGTTAAAGGTGTTAACATTAATTGGGAGGAGAGTTCAGTAATTTCATCCTTTGTATCACAGCAGTTCTTAGCCACCTTCATCAAGAGGGAGCCTGGGGCTGTGGCCGTTCCTCACATGGTGTGCCAGGCTGGGCAGAGCCGCAGCTACACTGCACACACACACGGATTTTCCTGGCTGCCACCTGGGAAACAGCCTTTCTGCCACGTGCACACACATCTGCCATGTCTGACGCTGTCCCACACCTTTGCCGACTCCCACTCCTGCGCTGTCCCGCGAGGCAATCTGAGTGATCTGTGGCTGGCTCCACACACACACGCTGTGTGCAGGCAATGCTGCAGGAGGCCAACACCACTGCTGCCCAAGCCCTGCACTCCTGTGGGCACAGCAACACATCAGTCTGTGGCTGCTCAGCTGCACACTGGGGACAGGGACATGTTTTACATCGTGTGAACTAAGTGGGCTTCCTTCTGCCAGCATTCATTCCTTCTCCAACTTCCATCTGTCGGCAGGAGGGGCTGTGAGCCATACCTGCAGCACAGTTTGCATCTCGCCCTCTGCAAGAAGCCCTGCCCTGCCTCTGTTTACATATTCCACCTTGTTGTCACCAGCATTTCAGTGTCCACCTTGCACATACAACACAGGCCCATCTGTTTCCCAGTTCTGTGAGTGTAAGTTACTGCTATAGAGTCTAATGAGCTGAGATAATTGAGGCCATCATTTGGCTCTAAACATACCTAACACCACATACATGGAAGGGAGAGAGGAAATTCTTGTGCTACAGCTTACTGTTGTACAGAAAACTAGGAAAAACAGTATGTTCTGTATAGAATAGACATACATATATGGAAAAAAGGACTGCTCAGCTACAGGTTTTATAGATTTTAATTACATTTGTATGTCCATTGTCATTCTTTCTTGGCAGCTGGATAATAGCACTTTCACTGCCAAGTTGTTTTTTTCCTTTGCTATTTGGCAGCTATTAGGTTTTCTTCTCTTCCATCAATCTGATGAGACTTGAAATTAAGATAATGGCTTTGATTGCTTTCTTCAACAACCAGTTTCTAACACTCAACACCTAGGAGCACCTCTCCTCTTCACTGGAGGACCTAGTGCCTGGACCTAGCAGAGGGATGCAGCAAACTACTTGCTGCCAAACTGGTTCTCTCCGTATCTGCCCTAATATGTTGAGGAGCAAGAAAGATGTGTAACCTACAAATCACTGGAATAAAGACTACAGCAGTTCTACAAGTTTCTGTCAGCCAACACAAATCATTCTGAACATAAATTCATTAGTAAAATCCTTGCTGCTCCGATGGTTCCCACAGGAGTCATGATACACTCGTATTAGGGGGACTTCAGTCTACTCATTGATGTTATATTCTGTAACTGCTCCTTAGAAGGATTAACTTCCCCGGTTGTGTCAATGTTATGAGAAAATTGTTACAGCAGTATTTTGCTGAAACTGGTATTACCTGCCTCTAAACTTTTCAGTTATATTTGCACAACTTCAGCAACGGATATGTAACTTTCAGACATTACTGTCTCAACACTGTTCCTGTTAAGTTCTCAGTGTGCCTTTGTGAGCACATTTTTAGCTTTCACTCATAATTATGAAACTTTCAAACACCTTCCATTATTGAAAGTTGTCATGTCACATTATGGTTTCCATAGGTACGATTTAATGCTCAGCTGCTTGTATATGATGCTTTAAGAAGTAATTCAGCAACAGCTACATACTGTTATCAGCACCGTAGTGGTGATGCTGCATACATTACAGCAATGCAGGCTGCGGCAGTATGCATACTACCCAAAGCTCTTCTTTTAAAATTTAACGTTTGGTGGTATCATTTTAGCTGAATTACATCACTGGTATAGTGACTTAACCTATTCTATTTTCATATATTTATTGCATGCATTAGCAATTTATCTGACGATCAACTCTGACAGCCTTGTCCTGGATTTACGAATTTGATCCACTCTGTGTTTGATCCACTCTTAATCTACACAGGATACAAGTTTGGTATAGCTATGCACTAATGGACTTAAACCTTAATCTATAAAGATTTATCCTGCAAGAAATTTCATTTGAGAGCACGTGCTGCTCTGAACTCTATCAGCTCGCAGCAGAACGCCTGCTGTGAAGAACACCTTCCAGCTGAGGACATCAGCACAGAAGTTTCCCAGACTTGACACCATCATACCCTGACATGTTCCTGAAATCTTCCTTAAGATACATGTCAGAGAAGGGAGCCACAGTCAGCAGTAATGTTAGATTAGAAATTTAGGATAAAAACAGGTGACAAAGAATCTGGCTCACTAAGTCAAAATGAGTGTTTCATGATCAAAGCTGCAAAATGGCAAAAAGTCATTATCATTCCTAACACACTGAACATCTCTCCATCATAAAGCACACATATATCCTGCTAAAGCTTGAGATGCGAATGAAATCAGGTCTTCTAAAGCCCTGAAGGGCTGGATTTTAATCAGTAAACGTGCTGGTTTACTCTCCGCTCCAAGCTAACTACAGTGTGAAATGTTCAAATGCTATCTGCCTTTAAAATATAGGGCGTGATAGCACAGAATATTCATCGGGTTTTAGGGACATTAAAGTCACTCAGTCTTGTACGCTACCAGGACATGCTGCAAATAACATTCACAAGGAAACTTTGAGGTCTATCAGACAGAAGAGCTTGCCAGGAAATGACATCTCATGTGCTGTGAGAGTAACTGCTGCTAGTTCAGTGTTTCAGCTTACCATTTACTTAGAGGTTCCCAGAGGTCAAATTTTGTGATATTTAATGGAAGAAACTGTTAATAACACATGGTGAAGATTTTTTTCAGCTATTTGTCCCTCTGTTCATTGTTAGCTCAATGCAGTAATCACTAAATCCATTTATCACTGGTATGACTGTGCATTTTATGAATCTCAGTTTCTCCCATTTCTAGATGTTGAACAGGCTAGTATCAGTATTATTCTCCTCTCCAGTTTTTACTGGTTAAAAAAAAAAACTAATAAAGGTTGTTAGCACTCTTTCACAGAATCCATTGTTTTAGCACCACTGTTGATTTTTTTCTCTATCTGCTTCAAACACTGGTGTTTTGATCAGACAGAATCTGCTGCTTATCAGTGAAGAAGATCAAAGTCACACTTCTTTAGTGCTTTTAAAAGAAACAAGATATATTTCTTTGAGAAACATTTCAGAGAAGCTACAGATAAAGATCAAAAAAGGACAGAGGGTTGAACACCATTCACGGTACTTAAACTATAAAATAATCACAGGTGCACAATGTGGTGCAGTCCAACAACACTACCATGAACCTTTACTTGCATAGCACCTGTCATCCCTGCTTCCCTCTTCTTCTGACAGCCTGTGCTGCCTGAAGTATCTGTGCAGTCTCTTTGTGAAGGAAATTGGGCAAATAACCTCCCTGAAAACTTGTTCTTACCTGCTTCTGTTTCCTATGAATAATGCCCCTTGTCAAGACTGGCCACATGGCTACACAAATACTTTCGCCAACCCAGCTCAAAGTAGGAAAGGGAGGCAGGACTGAGCAGCTGAGAACAGCTTTGCAAGCCAACACTACCCAAGAGCCACACACGAGCGCTTGGCTCCAACTGACCCCGAGAGGCACCAGCGCAGTCTGCAGGCTTCACTTGGAGAACATGAGTAGCCTCATTAAGGTCTCAGGCAGAAGTGCTCCGCTGGCCCTGTGCCAGGCTGCTCGGGCTCTTGAAAGATCGAGCTTCATATACCATGCCAAAGAGAAGCTGGGCACTTTCTCACTCCTATCGCTGTTGGCTCCACGCATGGAAAGCACCCCAACCTACGATCTATCTAAACCTGTGAACCTGTGTTCTCACCCTGACCCGGCTGATAAATGATGCCTGAAAAGGAGAAGTGACTGTGAAAATAATCTTAACTAATGAAAAATGAGTAGCACAAGATGCACCTGGAGGACGTCAACACCCTTTCAGATATTCTCATTTGAATACAGCAAACTGACGTGTATACATGTGTCATGGACAAGAATGTTGCACTGTACCTGGGTAGTCCTCAGAGACATGCACTGAATAGGACACACTGTAAAAAAGAAAAAAAAAAAACAACAACAAAATTAGAAACAACAACATTAACTGCTGGCACAACACTTTCTCGCTCCTGTGTTATTTTATGCTTATTTATAGGTTCTTGACAGTTTCCAGAACAGAAGGTAACATCTATTTTGATGGCTTTTGAAGTGCTCAGCTGAAAATAAAAACCGTCATGCCCATTTTGAAAGCTTACTTTGCTAAATTGGCACATCCTGATTTCAGCATTCTTAAAAGGAGTATCAAGGCTGCATTATATTCCCTTTAGAGTAATATTTTACAAAATACGTACTTCTGATTTAAAAAAGGTCACTCTTTGAACACCAGAACTAGAGAACTAGTAAAGTCCAGTTTTCCCTCTATCTGGTTTTTGTGTTTGACTCAGCAGGAGGCCTTTCCCATTGTTGTACCTTTCTGTTAGTTTTAGCAAAGGCTCTGGATGTCTTGGGCTCCTTCCTTCCATCAAAACTCTGTATTTTACGTAGTATCTGTACCTTTTTGTCAAGCTGCATTCAAATTAAAATTTAGGAGAGCCACAGCCACACTAAAGAGCATCTTCACTATGTGGATTCCCTGAATCTGCTTCATCAGAAAACAGTCACTCAAAAGTACCATCCTGGTTCTGCAGCTCAGTTCACATCTGGTTTCCCTACCTTCCAGTGAGATCTTCACTAAACTCACTGCTGAGAGCAGGACAAATGTGCTGCTTGGGGTGTGATGGTCTGCTCAGTTATCTAACTACTCACCAAGTCCTTCTGGTTTTAAGTTTAGTGTGCATCTTAATTTTGCATTAAAAACATTCAACTCTGAAGCACATTGAAAGGTTTCTGTTGTATAATTCATATTCTTTCCAACTCTAAATCTTATAAACTGTGTCAACTTACACATTTAAATAATACATGGTGTGGGTTCATGTCTGTAGTGAGTTAAGTCAAAGCAGGATAGTACAGTCCTCTTAAGAAATTTTGGTATGCACTGCACTTGCTGAAAAACTGCTGAAAATTGGTTCAGAGGATCTTTTTAAATGACATGAATACAGCTTCCATGTAGACAAGAAATTGAAGCCACGTATGATTTTTAGTTTTTCTCTCTCAAGGGCTTCCGTTAAATGAGTTCCACTTTCAGTCCAGTTCCACTGACTGTAAGAGTCAATCAACATGAAAAAGTAGGTCCCTCACACTTGCTTCTGCAAGTCGATCTATTAACACACAGCTCTGTCACCTGTTTTTGCACATCATCTATTCTAGAGTATTTTATGTATTGTTTGATTAAGACACAAAGAGCCCTCTTTCTTCAACAGCTGTAAATGTTCTTTTAAATTGAAGCAGAAGGAGTAGTTATTAGATCTGACCATGGATTTTGCCACACAACTAGATAGCCTCACTCAAGCTGATTAAAATCCCATCACTATGAAAATTCAACACTCTATGACTTTTACGATTTAATTATTTTTAGGCATTTTGAATAGGCAGCATCTGTATCCCCTCATCTTGTAGTATTTTCCCTAAGGACAGGGTTATTTAAATCTAATTAATCTGTCTTCATGTAAAATACCACTATTTTAAATAGGGAAATATTCCAAAATAAGGAAATGTTATTCTCAGTGCAGTCATGTATAGAGAACTTCGCTCTGTGGAGCAGAAAAAAAAGAATACCACAAAAAAATTCCCGAGAAGTTAACTGAGTGCCTATTCTCACCAAACCCCATCTTCTAGAAATGTTTGTAACCATGACTCCTTCCTTCTACTACTGAAAGAGGTACTTCCGTCTTACTCTTTTAGACTGGCTGCTTGCACACCTCTTTGCTGCCTCCGGAATTTCTGTGTATGGGTTTGTTCTAATATTGAGAGTAAGAACAGGGGCTGAAGAGTTTCACAGCTGACATGAGTGCAGATACTCAAAACTCAGCTGGGTAAGGACCTCAGCAACCTAACCTAACTCTGAAGCTGGATTTGACTTCAAAGTTAACTTCTGCTTACTCGATGTGCACATGTGCAGAAATCCGACGGATCTGAGTTTTCTCTTCCTTTTTCTTCATCATGTGGTTATCTCGGGTAGCAGCAGCTGTGGTGCTGCCAAACAGAAACTAGTAACCAAACAATACACTGTTTGTCTTGTGAGGTGGAATAAATTAAAAGGTTAATGAAAATGCAAGTTAGAAATAGTCTCAAATCAGACTGTTTAAACTCAAGGTCTGATCCAGGGCTCAGTGAACCCAGCAATAGGGAGAATAAATGGCTTGAGCCCCCAGAGGGAGGTGGTAGTGCTTTGCTTCAGCTTGTCATCTTGTGTTAGTTATGTGTGGACCATGGAAGCAAAGAAGTGGAAATAAAACTACTGAACAAAACAAAACTTGGATTTGTGTCTCAGCCCGCCTCTGTGATTGTCACACACGGCCACCCTTTGGCACATTTTTCTGCTCTCAGGATAAACTGCTTCCTACTGACTGAGCACCTGATTTGTCAGCGAACAAGATATACCAGGCAAACAAAGGTCTTTTAAGGGTTCCTGTCCTCCAGGCACCCAAGCGTTTTCCCACTGACTTCAACAAGATTTAGAGCCAAGCCACAAACACAAGACTGTGATGACTTACAGCACCTTAAACCGCACAGACTTCAGTGAAGATGCACATGTTCAACACCTCTCAGTGTCAAATCCTCCCAAAGCCAAAGAAAGCCTGTATTGAAGCAGCTTTCTCATTTAAGAACTCACAAACGCAACTGGAATTAATTTAGGCCAGGCCCTCACATAGAAGTACAACATGATTATTCCAGTGAGGGAAGTTATTTTTCCTTCTGGCAAAGCAGTTCCTCTGTACAACCTTATTGCAGTTACTAAATACAGCTTATAGCAGTATAATTTATTCCCATTCCCATAAACACATTCACCATTGCTCGTTCAGTTATATTGCTTTAGCTACAGGAACGGTTAAACTCTTGGGTGTAAACAAAGCCTCCATGATGGTGCTATTTCTGTTTTTTTCAGCTCAGACCCTCTGCAGAAGACATCCTGCAGTACATATATTTCTCAACTCTTAAGCTTAGAACAAGCTTCATACTCAAAATGGCCCAGTAAAATTTTTGTTATTTAACAAACAGTAAAGTACCGTATGAGAAATTAGCGGGAACTGTCTTATATCACAGCTTACAAGTTTTTAATGTAAACTTCTTATTGCCTGAAATAATATTAACATAGACAGCCTTGGCTTAGTAACAATTTTACTCACAGGGGTCTCATTGCAAGAATTTTCCAAAGTGTTTTAACCATTCTATTCCTTCTACAGAAAAATTATTCTGCAAGGGTTCATCTCCATTGGAGAACTAATTCATCAACTAGATGGGTATGCACCATGTAATTGCTATTTTTCAAATTAATCTTTCCCAACTGAATACAAAATAAGCAAATTCATCTGCATGTAACATTACTACATTTTCTCAAAGCTAGTTAAAAAGGGGTGGAGAGTCTTAACTGGTTATACTACCAGGCAAAATGTTACCCCAAAACTGCATCTCCAGGGCAAAGAAAAATACTCATGAAAACTGAAGAAGACAGTAAAGCAAAAGTTACTGTGACAAAGCACATTCATAAAAAGGAAACCAACCAGCTTCACCTCCTTACGTCCATTTGTAAGACTGCTTCCTGAGCCCTGAACTGCAGTTTTACCGATCAGGATACAAACCCCAGGATCGAACATACATGCTAAGCCACAACAGTGAAGCTGTATCTGGGATGTAGCTTCCCATCAATTCCAGGTTATCTCAGCTCTATGCCGCCCATCGTTTCTCTCTAAGAAAGAAATCCTTTAAGCTGAATTTCCAGCTGTTTTGCACAGCAGGAACAGTGTGAAGCATCTGGTGCAAGTCTAGGATTTATGCCTGTGGAATAGTTATGACAATTCAACCAGCTCTGTCCCATGGCAACAACTGACTTACTGCCTTATTAAGTGTGGAAATTGTGATCTAGTTTCTATTCCAGTTTTAGTCATTTGTATTAGAGCCAGAGCTCTATGTCCTAATGCTGTAGCTTGTAAACTTGATGAAGAAAGAAAACAAGATTTTTTGTCACGTGGGATCTGATAGTAGCCTAATGCAATCTATAACAAAATACAAGAAAAGAGTAAATACGACTTAATCATAATACATCTGAAGCTACAGAATTCAGAAAAGATTTTGTTTACGATATGCCAAAATCTCAGATCTAGCTCATCAATGATTTAATGCAGTAAGTTAATGGGATGCACAAAATTTTATACCTTAAGAAGAATACTAAGCATCAGCAAAGCAAGCTATGGATAAACTTGGAAGTAATGAATGCTACTATGGTATTAATTATATGCCTGGGCCAACTTTTGAACAAGTTGGTGAGATGAAGAAAATATTACTGAAATTCTGATACAAAAAATAAAAGTATGCTGGTGACAAGTTTGGGCCAAAGGACCTTTTTAATAACCAACATAGTATTTCTAAAAGTACAACATGATACAGACATGATGCTTTTACTCTTTTTGAGGTGAAGCAGTAAGTCCAGCTGAAAAGATACAACTGAAATTGTGTTCTTTTATCACTGTCTAGCTATCAACTCACAAAATTCCTACATTTTCAGTATCTACACATAACACGCCACAGAAAATCAACATTTCATGACTGTTCAGTAATAATACAGTAAATACTGCCATCTTCAAGTCTTTGTTTTCTTATCTTTGAAAATGCTTCCAAATTCTTCAGTGGATTTCTATCACTGTCACTTTAGTCTCCTTTTCTGCTTCAATAAGACCACCATTTGATCCTGAAACCAGACTATTCATATTGCTTTACTTCTGACCAGCCTTTTTCCTCAAACAAAACAAAATTGGTTTCAAAAAGCATTTCACCATGAACACAAGCCATTCTCAGCACCCTCTGTTCTGACATCCAGTTTGAAACCTTATAACCTGACAAGAAATCACATCACAAATACAGGGTGGAAATTATGATTTTCAGAAGACATATATTGTGGGATTGCACCCAAACAGAACTATCAAATTGCATTTCTCAAATGACCTTTGAACAAGTGCCTTGATAACTGGTAGGACATGAAGGCATTTAGGTATTGACCAGATGAAAAACTAGGTACACTATTTACACATATAAAAATGGATTAGTTAACAGAAAAAAAACATTAGTTTGGGTTTTTTTTGTAATTGACCTCATGTGAATTAGACTATGTGAAAGGAAGTACAATTCAAAGCTAATATTTAAACACTCTGTAAAAGGCTTCAGTTTGAAGCCTTTCTTCCAACTTGTACATAGATTACATGCATGCAAATAACAACAGAAGAGACTTAGAAACCAGAAGCAGCAACGTTCTACGGCAAAAAGGTATCTTCTGTTTAATGGACACCACCAAAAGACAAGTCTTATAAAGTCACAGCCTGGAGACAACCATTTCATTCTATGTGGAAAACAGAAAAAATAAAATAACTTTAACAGCAACTGAAAAATAAGCAAAAATTACTACTGTGTTATGTATAGCTAGGACAAAGAAACTTAACAGAAACTCTCCATTTGGTGTTCACCTGCCACAAGCAAGAGTGAATGATAGATGTTACGTTTTTCAACAAATTATGAACAAGTAAATTAGTAAGATACTTCATCACTTGGCATGTATGAGTGCTGTGCTGAGAAACCCTTCATCATATTTGAGTGGAGCTCTTAAAAACACCAACAGAAGTATGGGAAAAATAATATTGCACTTCCACTCTGGAGCTTTTGAAAGATTGAGTCCCACTCAGCACACATCAGCTGAGGAAGTGCTCCACTGAAGCTCATATTCAGAAACATACACAGACCTACGGTAGCATTCTGGGTTTTCTTATCTGGTAGATTTTGTAATCAACTATTGCTGGCGTTCATATTTGTCTTCAGCAAAACAACACAGAGACTTTTAAAATGTATTTATAAATGTACATTTACAATTATGAAACACAAATTTTATTCTGTTTCTTCATTAGAAGGGTGGTCAGGCATTGGAACAGACTTCCCAGGTAAGTGATGGAATCACCATCCTTGGAAGTATTCAAAAGGTGTATGGATGTGGCACTTGGGAATATGGTTTAGTGGTGAACATGGTGGTGCTGCGTTAATGGTTGAGCTTGATTGTGGCAGCAGTTGCTACTGCCACTCAAGCGGCAGGTGAGCCACCGGGACGGAATGCAGCCTTGAGCTCCTGGTGGGCTGGCTCGGAAGTTTAAACTCTCCCCCAAGGTTATGATGAGCCCCCCCAGTCTCTTGCCCTGTTATGTAAACCGTCAAGTTCCTACTGTTTTATCGTTTCCCCTCCTCGCTCCATGTATATGTCCTTTAATATGTATTACCCTATTGAATATGTATATGTTCTAGAAAGTTCTTCGTTCTTTGAAGTACCATTGGTCCCTCTCTCCCTGCTCCCTCCCACCTTCCCCCTGATTAGTCAGTTCATACTCTCTCCTCCCCTTTGCCCAAACCTGATTGGTGGATTGTATCCCTATAAAACCCTTGGACCCTCCCTTTATCACGTCTTTTGTCCCTGGAACCCTTGAGGAATAAAATCCTTTGGAAGCCATACAGAAGACCCCTCTCGATCTCTTTGCCTTCGGTCAGTGTGCTGGGGATTCAGTCGCTTGTGATCCTGCACAACATTGCTCTGGGGATAGCGAGCGTGTGCGTGGTGGCCTGACAGCCCCTCCTGAGGATCTTTAACTGTAGGTTGGAGCCCCAGAGGTTTCCAGACCTACGGCGGTCACTCAGGGATGCGCAGGGCTGTTCCTTTCCCAGTTGCAGCAGCTAGCGCCACTTGGTGATCTTAGAGGCCTTTTCAAACCTCAGCTATGCTATTATTCTCTTAAAAATCACAGAATCACAGAACAGGTCAGACTGGAGGCGACCACAGCGGGTCATTTGGTCCAACCTCCCTGCTGGAGCAAGGCCACCCTGAAGTACAGGGCACAGGATTGTCCAGACAGTTCTTGAATATCTCCATTATTGGATACTACACAGCCTCTCCAGGCAACCTTTTCCAGTGGCTGGTCACCTGTGCAGTAAAGAAGTTCTTCCCTTGTTCAGGTGGAACTTCCTGTGCATCACTTACTGGCTGTTGCCTTTTGTCCTATTGCTCAGCACCTCTGCGCAGAGCCTGGTCCCTCCTCTGGCCCCTCCCTGAAGACACTGACAGACAGTGACAAGGTCCCCTCTCAGGGGAGGCTGAACAGGCCCAGCTCCCTCAGCCTTTCCTCGCAAGAGAAATGCTCCAGTCCCTTGATCATCTTTGTCACTTTCCACTGGACCTGCTCCAGGAGTTCCATGTCTCTCTCATACTGAGGAGCCCTGAACTGGGCACAGCTCTCCAGATGTGCCTCACTCACCAGGGCTGAGCAGAGGGGGAGGATCACCTCCCTGATAGGCTGACAATGCTCTTCCTATTGCACCCCAGGATACCATTGCCCTTTTTGGCTACAAAGACACACTGCTGGCTCATAGAAGCCAGGACCCCCCGGTCCTCCTCCACAGAACTGCTTTCCAGCAGGTTGGCCATGAGCCTGTGCTGATGCCTGGGGTTATTCCTTCTCCAGGTGCAGGACCATGCATTTGTCTCTGCTGAATTTCAGAAGGTTCTCTCTGCCCATCTCTCCAGCCTATTGAGGTCCTTCTGAAGGGCTGCACAGCACTATGTGGTATTGGCCACTCCTCCAGCTTTGTGTCATCAGCAAACTCGCTGGGGAGGCATCTGTCCCTTCCTCCAAACCATTGATGAATGAGTTAAACAATACTGGGTCCAGTACTGACCCCTGGAGTACACCACTAGTGACAAGACCCTGTCCCACTGATTGCAACCCTCTGGGATCTGCTGTCAGCCAGTTCTCAATCCACCTCACTCTTCTCTCATGCAGTCCACACTTCCCAAGCTTGCCACGAGGATATTGCGAGAGACAGTGACCAAAGCCTTGCTGAAGTCGAGGGAGACAATAGAAAAAGTTCACAAAACTTAGTGAATCCATGAATACTATTAGCCAATACAGATCAGTACATGCTGCACTCCATTCATTCACGACACCTTTACAATACAGTCTCAGTAATGTGACAAAACCATAAACAGAACTAAGTAAATGTTTCAGTTGCATAAAGCACTAACCACAAAGTGACGTGTATCTCCAAACACACTGAGAGACAAACAGCGTTAGAATCATGACAGTTAGAAATATGGAAGAGAGTAATGATTTCATAACCTGCTCCTGGAAATAAAAACTTGTATAAGGTTTTTTAAAATACAAACAATTATACGGGCTTTTGCACTTTCACATGAGGAAATAAATACTGAAGCACAGGACTTCCACCTTTTTTTAAAGCAGTGATTTTAAAACTGATGCTATTAAACAGAATAATGATAGTGAAGAACAACCTTCTCTTCTGGGAGAAAGCATAAAAAGCCACAAATGAGAAAAAAATTAAAAGGAGGTGGACCTAAGTTTTCATGCATATATTTGTACAGCTATGGAAAAAGTGACTGTCAATCAAGTGCAGCAAGAATAATCTCACAATATTAAAGACTAATTTATTTTCTGCTACAGAATATAGAACTTGAACTAAATCCCCCTGAAGTCCAAGGGAGACTTTAGTACTTGTCAAATATTACAGGCAAGTTGCACAGAAAATAAAAGACTTCTGGCCCCCCACCACACTTCTGTTATTTTCTAGAAACAAGTACTTCATCACTTTGCTAAAAATTTCAGTATGTATTCCAAAGGGTACAAATGTTTTTGAGCACTTTTTTTCCTTTTTTTTTTTAATTTGCATCTTGCTACACAACTGGACTGCCAACCATTTCACATCCATACCATTTTCTAGATTCTCTATTAAAACAATCTACATGGATTTCTAAACAACTTTTGAAGTACCCTTTACAATGTCTTGAATGTACATGTCTGCATCTCAGCAATTTTTTTTACAGATATTCAGGCCACTTTAGATCTCCTGAAACACCTTAGTTCAATGAGCTTCTGTATTCCCTGTGATCTGACAACTGATGACCCATCATTAGTCACAGCTATTTTTTGCTGCTAGATATAGATGGATGCTTGGCAAGAATTGAAATTTGTGCACAAGCCCCTTTCACCATACATCATAGCTTCCCATGATGCACCAGCAATTACACAGAAAAGAATAACAAGTGACTCTGAGTAATCTTTTCCTCTGGATGATGGAGAACGTGCGTGTGTGATGACATATGTAAAGTCCCAGGCACATCTACTGATGACAGATCCGAACTACTCCAAAGAGAAATGAGCAGTGTCAGTGAGTCAAAAATGGCACTGCTTCCGTTTCTTGACATAACCTGGGGGTACAGAGGCGCTGAGTCAAAATTATTATAGTTTGCATTTGTCACTAAGAATAATTGAGCTACTGGTCCTCTCATGAAACTGAAGTGCATCTGAATCAAATGGGGAATGTTACTCATAAAGCCCTGCTTGATTTAGCATGTCATTCAAATAAAGGGGACACAGAAAACTGCAGCTCAAACATTTCCCTTCAGCAAAGCTTCCAGTGAAAAAGGCACGACAACTTCTAGTAAATACATCAAAGTCTACAGGATTGTTCATTAGCAAACATGAGGGCACTTCTAAAAGTAAAATTAGCAAATCAGGAACACTTGGGAGGGGGGAAAAATGTATGTGCTGTCTGTCACTCTGGAAGGAGCTACATCCAAATATGTCTATATGTGCAAAACCAGGTTGTCCACGATCAGACTCTTCCAGAATCTGACCATTTCACTCAGAACTACTAAAGCCTCCTGTTCGTCAAGTTGCCCTGTTTGACTGGGTCCAGCTCCCTCTTCTCAACATGGATACATTTTATACTTCTCTTCTGTATTATTCTTTCTCTCCACTGATCCCACGGGTTTGAATTCTCCCTGCATGTTTCCTGTTAGCTCTTCATCCAATTTCAGTCTTCCCCAGGAAACAGAGCACAAAATAAACTCAGGACAGTAACCTCTTGGCCCAGCTCAGCAGCAGCCAGAGAAGCACGTGCCTTTGGACACCTTATTTACATGATGAGGTCCATCTTCTTCCACCATGTGCTTTCTAGAAGTTGATTACGTTTTGGTTTGGGTTTTCGGGGGGTTTTTTGGGGGTTTTTTTGATGATGTTTGTGGTTTTGTGGGGTTTTTCTGGCTGTTTTTTTTTGGGGGGGTGGGGTTTAGAGAAGAAAGTTTTTCCTCTCTTCAGCTTCCATCTTTTAATTTTGGAGCACTGCTGTTAGAAGATACTGTGATATGCTCTCTTTGAAGCCAGTTAAGAGTTATCTTAAAGCCATGAGGTTTTGACCCACATTGTTCCTATTGGAAGGCTGTTTTGAGGCTACTGTGGTTCTAATTCAAGTAACTGGATTTTCAATTCAGATTAATTGAACAGAAACACTTTGTCCAGCCCCTATACAAAGCCTTCGTGTTGCAATCTTCCAAAAATAAAATAAAAGGACACAAAAATAAACAACCACAAATCCAAGGCAGAGACACAAGGCAAACTGCAAACTGAACAGTTACAGCTATCTAAGAGAGGAGCTTGTCAGGAAATTTTACCTGATAATTTTATAATTCCAGCATTTTAGCAGTTACGAAAACCAAAAATTAAGCCCATATAAATCCCTGGAGATATTCACTGTTTAACTTCCTTATTTCTCCAACAAGTGGAAGGGCTGCTTTACTTTGCATGCAGTGCTCAGCAAAGCAGGAAAGTCTCAGGCATTGTTCTTCGACCACTCTAGACATTCATTAATTAGTTGGCATTTTGCTTGTTTATCTAATGAGGTGTGTGACAGGCACTGCTGTGCAGGGAAAAAGTAACAAATTTAAATAGTCTTTCTCATCCATTCTTTGATATATCTCACAGAACTCAAATTCTTCTCCCTCCCCCTAAAGTCAGCCCTCAGTACTTCTTGGTACAGCTGGAATACTGTATTTATGAACTAAAATTATTATTTTCTCTATTTTCCATACTTGCAGCTTCCATTATCATTAGTACAAATTCAATATGTAACTTCCAAATATATTATTTGAATGTCAAACTATTGCTTTTAAAACTATTCTAAATTAAAAGTGCACACATTCAACGTAACAAAATCCCACAGAGCAAGATTTTCAATACAAGTCACCTGTGAAATTGCCCATAGCAGTTTATTTATGCCAATATAATCCATTCACATAATTCAGAACCACTGGCATACCTACAGCCAGTTATTTATGTATTGCTTACAGGTACACACAGTCCCATCTTCAAATCATTAAGGTGAAGTCCAGCACCTCTGAAAATGGCTAGACTGTGATACAGCACTGACCCATATCCTGTACACATTTAAATCCAAGGCAACAGCTGCTGTTCCTGCACACAGCTGCAAGGACTGATTGCAAACCTGAAGGGTTGGCTCATCCTCCTGTCCCATTACACTAACATGGTCAAAACCATTCTGTTTTCTGTGGTTAGAGACACAAAAGAAGGTGCTACATGGGGCAATGCCAGTGGAGTTTGTCTCCTCCACCCAAAAGATCCAAGAATTACGTGGATGATGAAAGGTGCAACATGCAAAGCAGAGTAGGTCATTCCTCACACCTGGAGCCCCACTGGGATACCCATCTCTGCCACTACACCATGGTCATGAAGAGCATGTACTCACAAACAGCAAATGAAATGGAAAATTCAGTATGAGATGACACAAAAATATTTTTTTATACCTTTCTTTTCAGGTATGAGAGTTTCAGTCTGAGGCCACAGGTACACTTCTAGCACAACATTCAGTCCTGGTGTCCTTAGCATTAGAAAGATGTCAGTAAATTGAGGGGAATACAGCAGTCATCAAGAAACAAGCACAAATCTGGAAGAATGGCCAGTGAGCAAAAATATTCATGTGAGTCCAGACAGCCAGGTACACAGAGTATGGCAAATCAATGATCAAGTGTGGTAGGAAATGTGATGACTGCTGCAACGTTTTGCAGAGTGCTAACATGATGATGGGTGTAATTTTTACATCATGGCTCAGGAGAAAATGGTAAGCCATATCCATGTGAAATTAGAGGAAAGAGTATAACTTGACTGAGTATCAGAAATGGAGAACCCCATTAAACTTTGAGTTAGTCTTCCAGGAAATGGGTAGAGGGTTAACCATATAACCATTTAAAGCCAGGATGGAGAAGGAGTTTAAGCAAAATTAATGGAAAAAATTTGCATTGGCAATGTTACTAACAACTGTGTTTCCTATTGCTAATTTCCATGAGTAAAATGTTAATGAGCAAAATGTTACCTTCCTTTCTCACTAGTAGCTCAGAGAGCAAAGTTGTAGGTTGAATATGACATTGACAACTCTCAATGTGACTCAGGGAAAAAATTCAAAGCATAACCCAGTACTATATTTCAATAGGGTGCAGAATAAGAGCAGCAGGGAATTTCAGTTCAAGAGCTTTTTATACATTTGAAGTGGCAGCACTGGTGAGGATCTGAAACAGTTCTTCCACCTTCTCACGAATTTTAGCTAATCCTGAATATCACACAATCTGTTTCTTCTTCATGACAGAAAGCAATAGAAAGCATACTGAACTTTCTTTTTTTTTTTTTTGCATTTACGTATATTTAGTAGCAGCTCATCTAATAAAGAACAATTTTAAATATATGGGCTGTTCTTGAGCCAAAGAATGCTTCAAGAGGCATGACTGTTCACAGAATATTAATTTTATACTATACCCAAATAAACCATATTTGAATATTGCCTGACAGACATTCCTACAGAAAATGCTAAGCAAACTATAGAAAAAAAACAACAGATAACTTTAGTACCCTACCCCAACATGTAGTTAAGATTTTAAATACCATTTTAATTTGTAAAGATAAAATTAAAAAATCCCTCTACCAGTCTTAATTAGATCCCTGTCTTCTCAAAAAACTAATTACATGTCAGATGAAGCACTGGTTTAAGAAGCCCCTGTACTCTTGCAAAGGCAGAGATAGTTCTATTCCCAGCTGTGTCTTGTTATATGCCTCCCAGCAAGAAAAAATGCACACTTTTTCAAAAAGCGATCCGTAACTACAAAGCTTTATAGTCACTGATTTACCTTTCATGTGTGCTGAACCACTACATCTCCAAGAGAAATCAGCAGGAGCCATCAGCAGTTTTGAAAAAAGGGCTTAGAGTCCAGATTTTAAAAATAATTAGTCAACAATAATTGTGCAGAAATGGCAGTTAGAAAACTAAACTGTTTATATTCCCTTGAAAATACCATCAGTACATATCCTCCACTGTAGATAATGCAATGTACTCACGAAGGTATAAAAATTTCCGTTCTGTTGCAGATTTCGATGGAAATTTAGGTATCTTGAAAGGGATTTGGCTACCTAAGCACCTGTTATGAGGCCAGCATGTAAATACCTTTGCGAAAATGGTAAAATAGGACTCATGCTAAGGTACTCAGAATTGGTACATGCTTTTCAAAACACACAATGAAATCCTGGTCCCATGAAATTTCATAGGCAAAACCCTCAGGAAAAAAAGTGAGGGTTTATGCTTCCGTCAGCTTCTTCATGAGAAAATTTGCAATTAAAAAATGTCAGACATGATGTACTCCCTTCATCTCTTCCTTACTCTTTGCTCTGACTGCACTGTTTAGCATGTTCACCCACCAAAATCACCACCAAAATTTGGAAAGCATCCAGAAGATGGGAAACAATCTGTAAAGCCTAAGTTTTGTAATCAGGCATTCTATTATTAGGCATTTCTAGTACATTTAGAGAATGAAAGTAAACACAGCCAGAAAACTTCAGTCTTCCACTAATGTGAGATTATTAAGACCAGTAAGCCTTTCACTAACACAGAGCTCTTAATCTGAAGATCTCCTGTGAGCCTTTTACAAAGACAGAGCTTGGAAGACTTAAAGAAAAATTAGATGGCTTGAAGACAACAAAACCAATTAACCTATAGAATGAAAGAAGAAAGGATCAAACACTGAAGAATAACTTGTCCTGGATGTCTCACTGACACCATGTGCACTTGCAGTGACTAGAAGGACTGCTCAGCTAGCAGTGGCCCAGACTCCACAGAAAGCATCAGTGGAAGCAGTAATGCAGCTGCAAGTGCTTGTCATTGTGTTTACTGAGACCATTGTACAGAGGAACCTAAATACAGAGATTAAAAGAAATCTGATTCAGACATCTACATCTTAAAATCTGGGTCAGTTTCACCAAGATACGGAGTGTCATCTAAGGCATGTAAGGATGCACAAAACATACAAACACCAAACTGCAAATAGTTACAAGTAGGGAGAGCCAAAATAACGTAAGTATCCGCACATGTGAAGACTGTTTCCCAAATTTGAGGCCTGGGGTCTTGAGGGAAGTGAATTCACAGAGAAAAACCTTCAGGTAATACTGGCGCAAGTGGATGGGTACACCACATTTTAATCTCAAAAGAATTCCCCTGGAGAACTTACAAGCAGACACGGGTCAAACGGCTCACCTGCTCACAGAACTGTTTATCACAGAGGCACTGGTGATGTGAGTCATGTGAGCACCTGATCAATAAACACCCCCGTCTCTCTCACAGCCCCCTCGGGTGCCAGAAGGTTACTGCGGAGGCTGTTCCTTCCAGAACAGAGAACCAGGAACCGGTTGCAGAGTGATTACAGTTCGCTCTGTTTTGAAAGGTCACTCACTTTCCATCGTCTGATAGCATCATTAAGCCCAAAAGAAGTGGTATAACCATTTGAAATTACTGCCTGTGGTGAAATGGAACAGTAAAGCTGTACCACTTATTTGCACCAGCAAAATTGAAAGGAAAAATAGCAGCCTTCTTTCACAACAGGACACAAGTAACAGAGGGCCTGAAAAATACAGCAAGATTTTACTGTTTAACAAAATACTTTCGGTGATATATTAAGCCAAAGGAGCTATCACTGTAGAAGAGGCCATGACGTATTAACCAAAACACATTTGAAAACCTTCATCCTATTTTTAAATTATGCTAGACTGTGTGTGACCTGGCCTCATGAAGATCCAGTCACCTCCTGGGGTGTGCAGTGTTCTCAGCTCCAGCTGAGAAGGCTGTGAGAGCATAAGGCTATTTAGCACTTTTAAGGGTAAGATCCTCAGTGCTCAAAGGAAAATTCAAACAAAATTTAGCCTAAATGACTCAATCAGATCAAAAAGCTTTAATTAACAACATTTAATAACAATGGTGTTTGTAGCAAAAGCAAATAAATGTCAAGCTTTACAAAAAAAACCCAAAAACCCAAACCACAAGAAAAAAAAACCCACCACCACACAAATCACTGACTATGTCACCCAAGTTACTCAGATTCAAAACTCTGAGTCAAAGGGAACAGAAATAAGCCTTTCCTGCCCTTCTCCCGACTTTTGTAGCTGGTGGACCACCAAAGGACATACTTTCTGCTCTTGTTCTCAGCTGCAGTCTCTCTGGGCCTCTGCACTTGCCGAAACAGCATCAAGGTGTCGGGACAATGCCTTGGTGGGAAAGCCACAGCTTCCCTGTGGGATGGTGGAGCTGCCATCTCTGGGGGGAGCTCAGGGTACACAGGGATATGGCATATGGGAATGTGGTCTGGTTGTAAGCCTGGAAGTGCTGTGTTGGTGATTGGGCTTGATGATATTGGAGGTCTTTTCCAACCTGGATAATTCTGTTTTATAGGCGGGAAACAAATACTCAGGAATGACACTGAACTGTGTCAGTTCCACAGACAGTCTATGCTAGATAACAAGAGATCTCTTCTATCACAGGTACAAGATAGAAACCATCCTTCCTCACAGCACGTTATTCAATAAAGCAAAACTATTGTTATCCACAGGGTATCAGCCTTTCATGTTGATTGTCTCCTGCCAAATAGAGATATTTTCAATCCCAGTAGGTGATTTACTACCTGCTTCCCAATAGGTAGGTTGACTGAGCTTTTGCCACAGATTTCCAAGACATCAGATATACAACCAGAATGTCACATCTACTGTCTGCCTAGTTTAGCTAGGTATATGCAACTATGAGTACATTATGCAACGAAAATCCAATTGATAAAGACAACAAAGCTTTGCTCCTCTGCAAACTGCAAAACCCTGTCACTTCCATTTTTCAAAAGAGCAAAAAGGCTCGCATGAAAGTGACTACATTTTTAATAAAATAAAGACTTTGAGCTTTACCTTTGGAACACTCCCTATACATTTTTGCCAAACTTCCACTAAACATCAGGTCACAGCTGCTGATCATCCAACTGCCACTGCTTTTCAAAGCAAGGGGATTTTACTGTCCTTGCATTTGCTAATCTGTCTGCAAAGAGAACCAGATGTGTAGTAACCCGTTTGATTTTTAAAAAGCTTGGAATTTCATTAATGTTATGTCTGTAAGTAGCATAAGAGACAATGAGAAGAAGTAATTCCATTGGGAGTCAGAGGTATAGTTACACCTCTTATAATTGGGACAATGCAATGATACAGGACTTTATTGAACACGAGCACACTTCCATAGCCACCATCTCAATACTGACAAAAGCTTTACAACAGCAGCAAAGCCAATACAGAGCACACAGATACAGCAATACTGTAGAAAACTGGTAAGCAAAATTGAAAGAAAATGATCATACAGAGCTAGCTATGTGACTTTAATTCACAGAAAAACAAATCCTCTGCTTTATAGAATTTCATCCGTTTCTATTGAAAACATTCTTTGCAACACAGGTCACACAGAAATGTGAGAAAGAAAACTGCTCGTTTGATAAACTTCACTAATGAATCCAGGTTTTAATGAGAAATTATGAAAATTCAAATTCAATCTCTCTAACAATTTGTTGTCCCTCCCCTTCTGTGAATTCACCATATCATTCAAACCTAATGAACATCAGCATAATGCATACTACATCTTTCTAATATCAAAACCACTTGCCTCAGAAAATTATAATTAGAAAGAAATGAAATTACTGGGAAATAACTACGTTTCATTTGTTTGATTTGTTTTAAAAATAAAAAGCAGATCCTGCAAGACACTACATCCACTACTGAATAAATATAAAATGAAGCTAATTTAATTTGATGTACTATTTTTACTATATTAGATCAGAAGAGAAACAGAAATGCTGCATACTGTAAATGTGCCTAATAAAGTAGGCAAACACAGGGAACAACTATTTTCACAATGTATTTCCACTGAGCTGTATTTGTTCTCATCAAAGTATTTGTGCAAGCAGAAACTACAGTCTAAACCTAAATCCGAATATGAAAAAAAAAAAGGGTACAGCTGATTCAGGCAACTTGAGGTCTAGATGTATAAAGTATTTAATGTAGGACTCCATTCTTCTCTTCAGGGTCATGCAATCCCTTCTGTGACCTCAGTGGATCTTACGCCCTCAGAAAAACAGAATTCTAAGGCAAAAGCTGTTTTGTCTCTCTATTTGCACCTCTTCTTTCAAACCTACAGGCACAAATGAACCTCCTTTCCTTAAGAAAGACCTGAGAACAACATGCCAGCCCCTCTTCTGTAATAGAGGGCAGGGGAACAGATGGGCAAGGAGAGGGTATGCTTTAACCCAAAAATGTGTGGGCCTGCAAAGACATGGAGAGTAATATGAACTGGGAATGTCTAGCAATTATATTTCCAAATAAAACTCTTCCTAAACCCAATGGGAGCCCTGACATCCATTTCCATAGGGAAAAACTGCTTCCATGTGGTTACAAAGCTTCACAGAGGATCAGGCAAGGGGATGTTTTAGTAAGTGAAAATCCAGCACGAGAAATGCAAGTGAGATTTCATGCAAATGCTGTATGAGCCATTAAGAGATCTAGCCACAGAAGAAAAAGGAGAAAAAAATTGTAATTTGCCTAAATCAGTTTGCACTCAAATCACACTTAATTTAAATAAACCGACACAAGGGTTCAAGGAGTTCAGTTCTGCCTAGGAAAAAATGGAAGTAAACATCATTAATAGACAGATAAAACATATGGAAACAGCCTGATGAGTCAGTACAACTCAGCAGCTGAGGGAGATCTCCACAGCTTTCACTCACCATGGACACCTATGACAAGAACTAGAGCTGAAGCCACTGGCAGCAACATGCAGCTCCTTGGGGGTGGGGAAGCCCTGAACAGATGTATTGGAAATGGGGACGCTAGGCACTACAGTCGTGCTGCTGGCAAGTTGGGTGATCATCCCCATTCACAGTGACCCCAGTCAGTGAAGGTAGCCCACCAGCCTGGTCTGACCCAGGGAGTCCGAGGGGAGCCACAGCTGAGCCAGGGAGTTACCAGCTCCATGGCTGGGGGCTGACACCCAACACGGGAGGGGTCAATGGGAGATGTTTCCTGCAGAATCTTGCAGACTGCAAGGTTACTGCCAGGGCAGGGGACACTTCACGAGGCTCCTGGGAAGTGCACTTGGGAACTCCTGAAGTCTTGCAATGGGAAGGACAAAAGGTGGGCAAAGGTGGTCTGGACAGCAACAAAACAGAGGGACAGGGTAATAGCAACAAGCATGGGAAAACAGAGGGACAAGGGAATAAAAGAAGCGGGTCCTGTGTCAGCAGAACTGTTGTTTTCTTGCCCTGCCCTGGGTAAGCATGGGCAGCAAGCCCCTCATGAGCAGCAAGCTGGAGTAGCTGGTGAGCAGGATGGGGGGACAGGCATATAGAGATGTGGATGAGTATCGTGCCTACTGGGAATACATGCTCAATCTCACTACCAGCTGGACTTAGCAGCATCGAGCTGTGTCAGCCTCATCCCAGGCAGGCTATCACAATCGACAACTACTGGCAGATACAGTCTTTGTGCTGGATTTACACAAGTAAGTCTCAAGTCCTTATGTGATATCCAAAAATGAAGAACTATATAGCCACCAAAGTATGGTTACGGATATCCTAGCAAACTTCCAAAGATCAGTTACCATGGTGAGTTAGCCCTGGCTGGATGCCAGGTACCCACCAATGCCTCTCCATCACTCCCCTCCACAAGTGCACAGGGGATAGAAAATGCAATGAAGAGTTCAAGAGATTAGGACAGGGAGAGAGAACACTCACCAAATACCATCACAGGCAAAACAGACTCGCATTGAGGAAATTAACTGAATTCTATTACTAATCAAAATCAGAAAACGATAATTAAAATTAAGAACACCTTCCTCCACCTCTCCTTCCTTCCTGGGGTCTACCTCCTCCCCCACAGCAGCTCAGGGAGACAGGGAGTGGGGGTTATGGTCAGTTCAGCACATGTTGTTCCTGCCTCTGCTCAGGGAGAGGAGTCCTTCCCTGCTCCAGTGTGGGTCCCTCCCATGGGAGATAATTGTCCATGAACTTCTTTAACATGAGTCCATCCCATAGACAATAGTTCTCTTCCATGGGGCACAGTCCTTTAAGGACAGGCTGCTCAAGTGTGGGACCCCCACAAGTCTTACCAGGAAACCTGCTCCAGCATGAATTCCTCTGTCCACGGGTCTGCAGGTCCCTACCTGGAGCCTTCTCCAGTCCAGGCTTCCCATGGGTTCACAGCTTCCTCTCCAGGCATCCAGTTGCTTCACTGTGGGTCTTCTTCACAGGCTGCAGGTGCATCTCTGAATCCCTGAGGTCCTCCCTGGGCTGCAGGAGCACAGCTGCCTCACCATGGTCTCACCATGGGGTGCACGGGAACCTCAGCTCTGGCACCTGAAGCACCTCCTCCCCCTCCTTCTCCACTGACCTAGGTGTCTGCAGAGTTGTTCATCTCACATCTTCTCACTCATCTCTTCTCTGGCTGCAATTACATCTGTGCAATAGCTTTTTTTTTGCCTTCTTAAATATCACAAAGGTGTTACCACTATTTCTGATAGGCCCAGCTTTGACCAGCTGCACATTCATCTTGGAGCCAGGTGGCAGTGGCTCTGCTGGACACGGATGAAGCTTCTGCCAGCTTCTCACAGAACTCACCCCATTAGTCCACCTGCTACCAAAACCTGGCCATGCAAACCCTATACAAAACAACATAGAAAGCTCTCCAGGTGTGCAAACCTGATACCTGAGAGTAAATACTAACAAAAGTAAAGGGTAGTAAAAGGGAAAAACATTAATTCAAAAGTCACATTGGCTTGCCAGAAAAATAAGTTTTGGGTGATAAATACTAGTTTGGGGGCAAGAAATACTAGTTTGTGGTTGAAGGTTTGTTGCTTTACATTCATCTGAGCCATCAGCACCTTTGAAGACCTTAGAGGAATAAAAGTGTGGCCTAGTGAGAACAAATGAGGGTGAGGGCCTGCACTTTGCACCTGGCAACTGATTAACTCCTTTACACGGCTTTGAGCCTCAGGGTTCCTCTTCCCCTTCTGCAAAATGCTTTGAAAATGAGAGATAAAAGCCCTATGATTGTTGCACATAATATTGAAGCCTTACACTCCAAAATAAGATACAAATTAAAAGTAGATTTGGAGCAGTAGTGCTCAAATTCTCAGATGGCAAACAGCAGCATCCACAGACATCCCAGATGATTATGTTCTCAAACCAAGAGGCCAGCTCGTGATTTAGTCCATGATAACTTTTCACTTGTGACAGAAGACTTCTAAAAAACTTGGTGAAAGCTGCGATATTGTCAGTCTCCACCACTGAAAGCAACCAGTGTCCCTGGCCATATCTGACAGAGCTGAGGCCCAGCTGGCAAGCAGGCCCTGTCCTGGCAGACCCATCATGCCATTGCCAGTGGGCTGGGGCAGTGCTTGCCGAGGGGCCTGGACTGATCCTCACCAGTGTCTGCTGAGGATCTACCCCTGTTTCATCAAAGCAGACCCATAGCCCAGCAGCTTGGCACAGCCCTCAGGTCAGCCATGGCATACAGCTGCCACAGTGGAACCACACCTGAGGTGATTGTGAATTCTGGGGAGTTTGTGTTGGTTGCTTCTTGCTGTGACTTCCCAGTGATTCCAAAGGAAATAAAATCTGTGCAAGCACGATCAGACCTTTTGACTAGTAGATCAGTTGACACACAGTTTGCCCGAAGATCAACATTTCTCTAATGTCTGTTGCAAAGTAAAAATACCTCTTCTTGATGACTCATTTTCCACGCTGAGAAATGTCCGTGGGTGGGAGAAAAGAAATGAAGCAATTCTATTTTTTTTTCCTCCTGTCACTATTGTAGCAGCTCTCAACTCGAGCATGAAATATAATTGAAGCACTTGCAATATGTTTCCAGCAAGTGAACTGAACAGCACTGTTTTGTTACCTCTTTGTCATCATTTTTATCCAGAATCATCATATTATATTAAAACCATTTCAGCACTGTTGTGCTCACCCTCAGAATATGACCTTTCAAACAAAGAGGCAGAAGTGGGGGTTTTTACTGCATAACCTACACAAATGTATGGTATATTATTTGCAAAAAAATTTTTGCTGTTAGTGTTGTGAGTCCAGTCACGCTTTAGTTAAGGTGAGAGTCCCTGTGAATTTAATGAGAATATATTTATCCTACAGGATTAGACTAAACAGCAGCCTCTCAGAGTAAAGAGTGGCTCAGAAAACTTCTGTAATGTTGCTGGACTCTGAAACTCTACAGAATTCAGCAAGGGCTTTCTCCTGACTTGTCCCCCCATGACACTATGCTTCACTTCAAGTGGAGATGAAAGATTATCCCTTTTGTTCTAGATGGGGAAAGTCGTGGGATACTGTCACCTCTTATCAGGACAAGTAGGTGATCCCTGTTAGGGAAGGAACAATTTTCACACACTGAGAGCCAGGCAGAAAACAGCCCACAGCTTCTGAACCAGTATGCCCAAAACAGAAACAGCAGGAAGTGTGGGAAGCTTCATCATAAAAGGAGATTTCCTCGCCTCCTCCACCTTCCCTTGAGCAAGCTGACTCACGGTTTCTCAGCAGCACAGGCAAAGAGTCTTTCCCAGCAATGGCAAAGCATTCATCCTGCAGTGACTGTAATGAAATTCTAGTGAGTTGTAAGGGGTGACAGAAAAATAGGGATTTTTTTGAAAGCGTGGGGTCTAGGAGAAGTTTGTTTCAATGGGAATCAGAAAACTCTCATAAAATGGTAAGAGGGACTGGGCACTGCTCGCTCTCCAGTATCCCTGTTATTATACACCTCCAGTATGCAGTATCCCTGCAGCAGAATCTGGAGAGCCACGCTGCATTCCACACTCTGAGCACCCATTCTGCCGTCACCCCTGGGTGCCTCCCTGCCTGCCACAGACTGGAGAGAACAAGGCTACACGAGGGGCAGGCCAGCGCACTTTGTTCTTTGCCACTATGGAAGGAGCAAGCATCAAAAAGAAATTTTTCTGGGTGTGGAAAGAGGCAAAGTTACTCTCTCCATAGAGCAGGCTATCCAAACTCAGCTTACTCCAAGAGGTCCTAAGCTTTGTAGGCAAACAAAAAGAAAGTCTGCCTTTTCTTAGCTTAAGAAGGAAGCCATATATGCTAATTTTCAATGGAATACGAATATACATTAATTTAACTCAAGTGCCTCTTGTTACTTAGAGACAATTTTCTCTAGTGCTTTGCTGTGTTGCAAAGTCACTACTTTATAAAGCTGTCTGTGACAACTCAGGAATTCCTTCCCATGCTCTCTCCTTACTTACTAGATAAACTTACTTATTTATTCAAGTTTAAACATTACACAGCACCAAGTCCATTCTCTGTTAGAACCACTGAACACAGGTGTCCAGTTAAACCTGTTCAATAACAAATATTTGACATGGTTCATAGATCTTTATCTGAGATAGTACAGTCTTTCAGACTGACTGTGATTTTACACTTACAAGGGGAAAAGATCAAAGTCTGATCACACAAAGAGAGAGGACAGGTGCTTTCAGGCAGAGACAAAAAAGTTCAGAAGCAACCACAGGTATACCCAAAAGAGCAGTGCTTTCAGAGAGCACTTGTGTGAGCAGCCCTGAAGATGGAGACAGAATAATCAGTCTCCTGTGTGCATAAACTCCTCGGCCCAGTGACTGCTGATCTGAGCACAGATCTGAAGATACCTTTTCATACTCTTCATCTCTCAAGTCACTACCAAATACACATCTACAGATTACTTCCCAGACTTCCCAATGTGAGAATAACCCAGAGACTTCTTGCTATGTGCCGTCCTAAAGGTGAGTAGGTACACTGACTAATGTGTGTGTGTGATACAACGAAGGAACTAAACAAAACTAAACTAAACAAAAATAAAGAAACAACAGAGGCACATGAGAGGTTCCAAACTGCAAAACAGTGCATCGGAAATACTAAGGTTTTGTGTTCACTGCGTTTCCAACTCATCCACGATGTTCTTGAAACTACTGACACATTCAAAGCACTGACAGCTGTCATATATGGAGGGTTATTTCTCCTGGTGAACCTTTTTACTTCTGAAATCTTGACAAATACAGGTGCTAAGCCAAGAAAATCTAGATGGTTACTATTCTATAACTGACCTTACAGAAGAAATTACCCTTCATGCATCTCCCAGGATTAGGAATAAAGACACAATAAATGAAACATATCCACCATGTAAATCTGTAGTTATAAACACGGACCACACACTTTCCAGATCTGTTTGAGTTTGTAGTACAGAAATAATAACTAAACACTTATCCTCTGCTAAACAACAGACAAGAGACAACTATTTTCTGAAGATCAGTAGAACTTCAGAGAACTCAGGTTTCACTGGACCACTGTCCAACTACATCTTCATTTGGGATTCAGATTTCATATTAGTCATGAGTAGTCATAACTCATCTAAAATGCTTGCAGGTATATCAAATCTCTCCTCAGCTGAGAACTTCCAAAACTATGTATCACTGAAGAGCATGATTTGTCTGCACAGGGTTTAAAGATTTACCATTCTCTCAAGGTATTGTATTTATTTCTTTTAAGAGCACGTCAGAACAGAACCCTCAGGCTGAACATGAAAGATCCTCACATTCTTGTCTCAGAGTGTTTTCTAATCTATTCATGCCCTACACCCTAACACAAAAGAATGGAGAAAGGCTTATTTGTCATTCCCTCAATTTCAAACTGATCAGGATGACAATCCTGTACTTTCAGTGATAGCTTGTCACCTCCTTTGCAGAGAGAGATAAACTTTTCACCCTAAACACCCTATTTAGATATGGTGAGGTCAGAAGTCTGGCAGAAACATCTTTGCTGATGCTGTGTATTTCACCGTGATTAATAGGAGGAAAAGGAGGGGAGGGAAGTCATTGGAAAGAAAACCAGAAGAACTCAACGGCAAACGGCACACAGTCCTGTTGGGGTATTGGAGATTATTTTGAAGATTTAAAAAAAAATCCTTATCCCTCTCCCCCAGTTAAAGCAGGATGTTTAGATGAAGTGCAGCACTTAGTTTGATGAGAAGAATTCCAGCTGAGCTCTGCCTGGGTGACCTGGGGCCTCTGCCACCCTCAGCCAGCAGACAGAAGAACACTTGTTTTTCACATCCCCTACCAATTTAACTCTCAGGAGTGAGCAGCATGAAAAAATACTATTCATATTCCATGCCAACTTGTTTCTCTATCTTGTAAAAAAACCGCATAAAGTGGCAATAAATTCAGGACTACTTTTAACTTAAAAATGTGTAAGTTACTGTATTTTCAGCATACAAGTAAAATCTGGTGGCCTTAATTTGACACTTTCTAAAATCTGTATTTCAAATACAAAATAACATTAGGAAACCATTGTTGACCATGCAAATAGAAGTCTACAGGTTTTGTGGAAAGTGAAGATTTCCAAAGCATTTTTAACAGTTCGCATTTACGATTTTAAAGTACACATTTACTTATTAAATTATTAAAATTACTTTTGCTAAGGATTCCTGCACTTAAAATTGCATTGCTTTAAAATTACTTGAGACTTTTTCCTTTGTTATTTTAATCACTTACTAATAGTCAGACAAACTTCATTTCATTCTAATATAGCGAGACTGTCAAATTCTCCATTCTCTGACTCCCTGGAGAAGTCTTTCTCACTGATTTGCATATCAGATTCTTTCCTTCTTTCCAATTTTCTTCTACATTTTATTTTCTCACCTTCACTTTACATCCATTTCTTTTCTCGTGATCTGCACAGAGCTCTAAAAGGGCTGTAGTTTATTATGCAAAATGGAACGGATTTTAGAACACCTCATCATTTATTTAACCACAGAAAATCATGTCTCCACCAGAACAAAAAATTCCATGAGAAACGTACTCTTCATGCAGATGAGTTTTAATCAAAACGGTAAATATCTTACAGCTGAAATACATTTATACGGCCTTAGTGAACCCTGGAAACTGGAGCTGAGAAACCTCATGTCCTTTGTGGCCTGAACAGAGTAAGCATCCCATATTTAACACAGTGTCAGACTCTCTTGCACATAATCCATCACCCCAGGCAAAAAACAAACCAACTGACCAACCAACCAACCAACCAACCACACATTTCATTACAAAGAGATAATGAAAGGAACTCTAGAGGGACAAAAGGCGCAGAAGCCTCATGGGAGGCAAAGTGCAAAATGTCTTGGGCTGAAATAAGAAATTTAGACTTTGCTGCCTTGAGCTGCCAGGTAGACCAAGCGCAAAGTAGAAGTCCAAGGGTCACCAGAACAGTGACGTTTGTTTGCTTTGTCATTTCCTTGCCAACAACACAGTAAGGAAGACAAGACATAATATTAGGCCAGTATCTCAACTGAGATGTTTGCAAACTTTTATAATTAGGCAATTTATTATTAAAAATCACTTTAACTGAATTTTATTATGAAGAGCCTAAATTAATCAATTCTGCAATAACATTAACTCAGGCAAGAATGGGTCTCCCTGTGTCTTGCATAAATACAAACTTCAAGACTATCTACCCAAGCAAAGCTACAACCTCATTCAATCAAGGTCTCTTACTACATGAACACACAAATACGCAGCAAAACTGGAAAATTTGTGGATTTAGATGTGAGTTACTGAAGGTAAACAGGAAGGGAATGGCCGTACCAGGACTTGGCAAATACATAAGGCATGTGATGATGTGGCTTTTCTGACTTCAGTGTAGGTTCACCTACTGGACACATAACTGATCCAGACCTTTCAATTGTTTTCCATCCTGCTAGGATAGGTGACCTAGAGGTGACAGCCATAAAATTCAGCAGTCATATTCTATGCCCTGGTAAAAGGCACTAAGATGATCTTTTCAAACTCCTGCAGATAATCACTGATAAAACCTCCCTACAGTTACTAACACCATTGGAGACTAAACAGTGAAAAGAAGTGCAACAGCTTTGCATGATTATTTCTGTACAATAAACACAGCCATGCAACTAGGACCAGTGCTCCACGAGTTTTCAGTCAATGTCAATGACTGAGAAACAAAGCAAGTTATTTGGCAAAGCAGGATTGACCTAAGTTGTGACAAAGGCCTAGTACTGCTCCATCCTCTCAGTTTACTCAGTCCTTCTAAGATTTACCTCAGCACCACTTTAACAGGGGACTTTTTTGCCTCTTCATGGGAGACAAAAACAAACTTCGGCTGAAAACTGCACTTGACAATTCAAATCCTCCCTGGGCTATCCTTCCAAGTACTAGAGAGTCTTTACACACAAGCACTAACAGGGATGAGAAGCATGAGCCTCACTGGAGAACACACAGAATTCTGTATTAAATTAATATTGTCCCTCTTTTCCCCATTTGTATTAGGACATGGAATTAACAATTCCCATTTAAGTGCTAGTGGTAAAAAATAATAAAAATAATAATAATGATAGTGCAAGAAGAGGAAACACCACAACCTGAGGATACAGAAAGTATATCCCCTAAGACTTTCCACACAGGCTATATTGGTCAAGTAAGGAAATAAAGCACAAAACTCAAATCCCACTGTCTCCATAATAACTGAATTATAATATTAGTGCAAAGCTATTAAGGCTATTTAATATGATCATCCCAGAGTTCCAAACAACTTTAACATTTTGCCTACTTACAGATACATTAAAATGGATCCTAGCTAAATAATTGGTTTTGTTACTTTGGAGTCTGTTCATTAGCAGAACCCCTACCTTCTCCATGCATTATTAAAATTCCTTTCTTAATGAATTTTTCTACACATGGAAATATATTACTGAAAAAACTCAAACAGAAGTATATGCCGTGTCAACAATGCTAAATTATCTTCATTACACAGCAATGCAGAACAGAAAGAAAAACTATAGCACTGCACCGTATGATACAGCATGCCAGTCTAAATGGTCCCACTTCAATAAACAGTCTAGAAATCATGGATTTCAAAGGGAAGAGCACCTATTGATTTAATACAGGAACCTGAAAGACTTACACAAAAGGAGATTTGTAACTCCTTGCTTCCTCTAAAATGCAGAGAGATGGGAAAACAGGTTATTTTCCGTGAGGAAAAGAGAGTAGCTGAGAAGAGAATGCATGGAGAAAAACAGCTTATTTTGAACATTCACTGTTCACATAATCAAACATCACAGCATCAAATATGAGACAGAAAATACAGAAAATAATAAAATGCTAGATTAATTCAAGAAAGTTAAAGAGTTATATTAAATAATACACCTTTCAATCAATTCCACTCATTGGAGCATCTGCTATAGGCAAGTAGCTGAAGTTAGACAGAATACATCTGCATCACATCAAGAAACCCTAATCTGAAGACATGCATTGAGAAATGAAGGCACGCCCTTGCAGAAAGAAACACACATGTGAAATGAGTCTTGGCTGAGGGCCCAGTCTGCAGCTGGTACAGTGCTCTCTTTAATATGCAAAATAGAAGCTGGTAACCTGTAAATATAAATCTGAGTAAAGGTTTATCACGCATAGTGTATCAGAGGCAAGTACAAAATACACACCAATGAAAAAAAAAATATGCCAGTGCAGCTTTTATTTTTTTAGCCCCGTGAGAAAAGGAAGTACTTCTACAGCCATTTTGGAGCTGTGTCTACACTCCATGTATTGAGACTCCCCACCAATGTCAGGAAACTAATTATGTAGATTATCAAGTATTCTTACATACTTACACTTGCTTTAATTTTATCCTAACATTTCCATTTTTTATATAAAAGAAAAGGACAGCCATGCCCTTAATCACCAGGATAGATTTTTCATCCAATTTTTATGAGCAGAACCCTGTGCAACATATACTTTCATTAAAGTACTGAGAAGCTTCTCTCCACAGGCTCTTGCTTCCACCTCTACCGTATGTGAATCTACAATATATCAAACTGTATTATAAATTAGCCATTACAATAGAATAACCAGGTCCGACAAACCAAGACTGTTACACAATGTTAGGGAACACTGAGTTTCTGCATTTACACTATTTGCTTATACTAAGAATGGATGGTTCAACAGAAGATGCAAACACTCTAAGATGACACATTAATGGCTGCCATTTTTTAAACAGCTGAATTCTTTCAAACTGAGCAGAATAAATTAAATGCAGCTATGAAAATGCAGTCTTTCAGTTACAAATCTCTCATTAAGAAGTCTCTTTCTTCTAATCATATACACTTGTCAAAGGTCCAGGTAACAAACATTTACTACAGATTCAACAGGCCCTAACAGAATAATCCAAAGCAAAAACCACAATAGTCCAAAGAGCAAAGACAAAGATCCGAGTTTATTTTTCAGCCTGAAATAAGATGTCAAGTACCAGGCTCTTCGCAGTAATTTCCAAACTGAACAACGAGGTAGACGGATCCAACCAGAGAGGCCAAGCAAAAACAAAGCAGTGATGAGTGTAGCTTGTTTCCGACAAGCTGCAAAAGGAAAAGCAACTACTTAATGTAAAGGAAAATGTTTTTGCAAGAACAAGGGGAGAGATGCTGGTTCACTACCCATAGTGTGGCCAGAAATCGGAAAAGCATCTAATAATTAAAAGGAAGGTGTCTAAAACTGTCTCCCAGTGTCATCAATTTCTCTCTGGAGATTTACACATTTACCAAGCGGACTACCACAAGAGGGTTGCCCAGAAACAGCCTGGATTCAGTGTTACAGAATCCATTCAATCTTACATTCGAAGCTCCAGCCAGATCTCTCACCAGTATATATTATCTTCAGAAAGTCCATCTTATTCTCAGTGGTATTATAGGTAGGCAAATCCAATACATGTCTAGTAACACAAGCCTGCTCCTTTCCCAGCTCTCTCTTCACATGGCTGCCTAGTTATCACAATTATCTGCTTTACAAACACAAATAGCTGGAAGCCATAATGCCATCACTGCTGCCCTACAGTGATTAATACTAAGGCTATGAAAATTTTCTGATAGCTAATTGTCACCCTAACAGCTAAAACCAGAGCCTAGTGGGAGAACTGCTCCTGAATCCTTAACTGGTCTGTGTGCAGCAAGGATGTGCCTGGTCCTGCCGCTGCAGCAAGACAGTGAGAGATTGTCTGAACGTGCTCTCTGCATAAAGGCACGAGTCTGAAGGAGCAGATGTTACAGCAAGCATCACATCTCAGGCACCAGAGGAACCAGAAGGTGTATGCCTAATGAAATCCAAACCAGACCACAGGGGAGCAAGGTAAGATGCTTATGGGTCTCTCTATCAGAATGCGTATGGCATACAGCTACGTCTGCAATGACAAATATATAAATATAACAGATGAGGCAAAGCCAGCTTAAACCAAGGGAGAATGAAATGTTCTGACAGGGGAGATGAGCAAGCAAGGGCAGTGAGTTACAGTGCTACTAAAAGATCTCACAGATGACTAAATATTAGACACCCAAGAGAGCAGTTTTGTACTGAGGTTAATTTGACCTAAACACTGGGCTGCCAACAACAAGAGACTCCCCCTTCTCTCCCCTCATCACTCTCACTGTTCCCAAGAACCAGCAACCTATTTAATCTCTCCCTTGCAATGTATCTAACAACTGTGTAGCCATAATCACCAGTTCTCTAGCAAATCAATGCACTGGTGGAAGTGAAGGTATATTAATATAGCCATATACCCCTCCTTACCAGGAGGCAATGAAAAAGCTGCCTTTGGGCAGCAATCTGCAGCTAGGCTGGATTACATGCAATGAGAAAACAGACTGGAACTCCACAGCCTCTGCACTCACATTTCCCTAAATATTCCATTCATTTCAACCTTGCATTTGCATTGTCTGCCTTCAGGTTTCCAATCTGGGAAGCTGTACACATGAGAGACCATCTTGGTTATGAAGACATTTTCCCCATCTAGTATCAAAACTGCAACAAAAAGCTTTCAGATGTATCGAGGAATGTCAGAACCCCTGAGAGAATAACTTGCATGGCCACAAGCATGAACTGTGAAATTCTCTTTTTATAAGTCATCAAAAAGCTCAGCCCTGAAATGTCAGGTCCTAAGGTATATATCCACAGAGATTTAAAGTACCAACTGCATATGTAGTTTCAAGAAAAAAAGAAATGTAAGTGTTGCTCAAGGAAAGACAAAAAAAACCCAAAAACAAAACCAAAACAATATATGGTTCCATATAAATGGACTACCTCACAATTCTCAGAATAGCCACAGCAGGCGAGTACACAGAGTTCAGCTGAAGAAACAGAGATCATCTGGTGCTGAAACTGTAACTGCTCTTGCTGCTTGAACCTCCGATATCATAATGATGACAAGGTTTGACAGTCCTGGTTTTGTATTAATAAAGCACTATCAACTAATCTCAGAATACTACTGTGAAGTAAAATCAAATTATTCCCCTGCAATACTGGTCAAACTGAGGTATGACAAGAGTTGATAGTTAAAACACTATTTTCTGGCCATCAAGCATATACTCTAGTCCTGCTTTCGTGAGAAGAAATATTTTCTGCAACAAACTGAACTCACCAGACTGATCATTTGCTCTGTGACCACACAAAGATTAAGGACATGACAGCTGAGAGGTACAAAAAAATTAGAAATAGTATTTTTTATTTTTACCAACACAGTTGAATACCATATACTATAAAACAGGAACTCTGCTGCTTAGAACATACTAATCTTTCTGCCAAATCTCACTTGTGAAGTCACTGTGTAAACAACTACGCATCTTCTGTGCTCATCACATTAATTCTGGCAACACACTATGAGGCCTTACCCATAGATGCCTTTGAAACTGATAGTTTCCTTCCTCAAAACTGCTACAAAGAGGTATCATCCTCCCCAACAAGTGTTTCAGCCGTTCTTTCACAAAGGACCTTTGTGATTCTGTGTGGAGTTTGCTGTGAGGGATGGCAGCTAGAGGAAATGAGCATTGCACAGTATTAAGAGTACCCCCTCTCCAAATTTACAGTCTCCACCGAGGTACATGAAATCCAAAGAAGGACAAGACAGCAGAGGCAACATGCAAGAGAGAAAGAGTGAGGAAAAAATGAGTATCTGCATTGGGCATCTTAAGCCTGTAGTTTTACAGATCAAAAAATGCATGAAAAACTGAAAGCATGGCAAAAATTTTACAGAAAGAAGGACATGGCACAAGTGAAAACTGAAAATGCTGTTTGCAGTGCTGTGGGTGAATATGTGTGCATAAAACATAAGAATTCTGTTTTGCCTTTATGAACTGCCTCTATTTTTATGTCCAACAGCTGCTTTTCACTTTTGCAACATACTGAACTGTGCTCCTTCCACTAAAAGGAGAAATAACTACTAATTGGTCAGGGGGAAAAAAAAATAGCCAACACAGTAATTAAGAGCTAGTAAGGAATGAGCATGATTATTTCAACACAAAATGACTTTTCTGATTTCTCTGGGAAAGGAGCTAAGTCTGGAAATAAATAACTTGCAAACAGCATAAAGAGTCCAGGCTCCAATGTTGTATTCTGCGGTCTCTGGGGGACTGAGGGGAAGGACACATAGATAGAAGTGCCAAGCCAAAGACAGGCAGAGGTAGGGCTTTTCCAGCAGGCCAGCAAGCCCCAAGTTTTGGGGTCAGCCTGGACTCTGGAAAGGTGGTTTATACATCAGCAAAGAGCCTGACCCTGTTTCAAAGCCACATGATGTTCACAGCAGCAAGGAAACAAGCCAGTCAGCCCCTGTGTATAATACGGGCTAAACTAAGCAAAACTGAGAGAAGAAACCCATGTTGATTGAACCGACCCTTCTATTCCTTTACCTCTCACCTCTCACTTGACAGCTACTTGTTAAAGCATAAAAATTCCCTAGAAGTGAAGGTCTGGAAGCAAATGTTAATGAGCAGAACAGAGTCTGAGGAATCAGCAGGTGCTCCATGACCTGTACGCTACCTGGTCCCAAACGTGAAAGGGTAACAACAGAGTGGCCATTCTCAGAGAACACAGGAAATAAAAAAAAGTGTGGCAGCCTCTATAAAACCCAAAGAAAGGTGGAAGCTACAATTATATAACCCAAACGCCATCTCCTACTGTCTGTACAGGACCGAACAGAGGTAACAGCAGCCCTGCAGCTTTCCTTGTTGTGTCCTGGAATCCAACTCCCTGTCCTGGTTTACCATTTTTTCACTGCCACGCCACCAACCTTGCTTTTGGAAGAGGACTCACACCAGTCAAGAGCTGAAGCTAGTACTGCATCTGACCTGCTTCTAAAAGGCCTCTTCTGAATTAAAGCACATGGCCGGGAAACTGCTTCTCTGAAAGATCCCTATCTAGCTAGGGAGACGTGTCACACACTGCTGGGTCAAAGGTGAGACAATGGTGCATTTCAAAACCACCATGGGTGACCAGGTAGACTTCTATATGAAAGACAAGGACAAAACAATAACTTGGGAATATTTCACTTCTTTAGGGAAGATCAGCCAAATCCACATTCTAAGCATCTCCAGGATATACAACAATCCTTTCCTGTCAAAGTATTTCTAACACAATTTTCTATTTCTATCCAAAAACACATTCACAATACAAAATACCTTCTATGTAGAAAACGTGGCAGTAGAAAGAGTTTTTGTGAAAGGAGAATATTTCAATATTGAGAGCTACTTTGTACAGAAGAGCCTCAGCTTCCACAGGAAGAGAAGCCAAATATCTAGAGATGTTTTATAAACCCACAGACTTGCTAACATACATCTATCTACAGATAGAGACCACTTTCCCAGCAGAATTTGAGCACTTACGGTTAAATGGGAGCAAGGTTAGGAGTCTAAGATTTGGTACAGAAAAGATACATCTGGGATTCTGATGCAAGCAAAGAGCAGACTAAGAGCATGACCACTACACCCTTCCTACCCTTCAGATACAGCATTCTGCACAGCTGGAACACAGAGCTGCTGCTCTGCCTGCAAATGTGAGTACCTACAGACCTCACTGATCATGCAGCTTCAGCAGCAGATTTCTAACACTTTGGAAGGGATGCTGTTAAGAAACAGCACTGGCAGCAGCCATTTACATACATCTTATTCCTCTCGCAGAAAACAGGAAATTCTTCAAGGAACAGGAGCTGGGGGGTTGACATTCCCAACACTGCCTTCAGAGAGTACACAGATGCTGTCTCTAACCTACAGCCTGTCGCTGCTCTAACGATGCTTATCAGACACTCTTCTTTTCTTTAGGAAACATAAACAGATAATGGGACCATATATTTTAATTCTGAAGTGTCTCAGCACTGATGGATTAAATAAATGACATAAAAATGCCATGCATAAAAATGTCAATCATCTTTCTTTCAGGTGTACTATGTATCTCTGGGTTGCCACTGCTACCAGAAGTCTTGAAGTAAGGAAGAAGATCTGAATTAAATCATATTCTCCCTCAGACATTTTTTTTTCCTGTTGAACAGAACTGATCGAACGTTTAATTTGAAGTGAATCAGTAAAGGAAAACAACTCTCGGTCACATGAACAAATTCTCTGAAGAATAAAATGCACAATGCTGTCCTCACCTAAGTTGATTTCCCTGAACCCAGAGAAGTGCACCTGGTGTCTCATTTCACCAGAGTTTAGTTTCATGCAGATTTAATGGCTACGCCTATACGAAACACGAGGTATGGAAATTAAAGCAATCTTAGGAACAGATACAAATATTTGTTTAACATGCTTCAATTGCACTTTAAAACATTTTTATGATTTTATGAAAAAAGAGATATGTAGCAATGGTTCCAATTTAGGATCAAAGTGATCTGCAGTCTAAGATGTGGCAAAAAAAGCACAGGAGATGAAAAAAGTTTATTCTTTCTGCTTTATTATAATTCCTGCAAACTTTATTGGTTTCAAAGGAAATTTTTCACAATTCACGTTGTTAGTGAGGGCAGAAAGGGACTTGCTGAGCTGTAATTAATTACCAACTTACTTCCTTCTTCCTGTAGAGAGAAAAACTTCCAGAAATACCAGTGTCAGTGCAGACTAACACACAACCTACTAGTTTATGTGTTACCTATTCCTTGAAGTGTCAGTTTGAAAGTATGGTACTGTACAGATTTTGGCTGGGCTCAAGTTAATTTTCCTCACAACAGCTTGTATGGTGCTGTGTTTTGGGTATGTCACCAGAAGAGACCAGTCCAACTCTTTCACGTAGGGTTGAAGGAGATTGCAACAAGGAGATGGCAAAATATCAAAAGGGAATTCATGTTCCTTGGAGAAATATTGAAGAACTGGTTGCACAAGAAAGATGTGGACCTGTTGGAGTGGGTCCAGAGAAGGCCAAAAAAATCATCACAGGGCTAGGAGCACCTCTCCTATGAGTACAGGCTGAGGGAGTTGAGAAGTCAGCCTGGAGAAGTGAAGGATCTGGGGAGATCCCACTGTAGCCTTCCAGTACCTGAAGGGGGCCTATAAAAAAAGACAGAAAGTGATTTTTTTACAGGCAGATAAGGGATAGGACAAGGGGGAATGGCTTCAAACTAAAAGACAGTAGGTTTAGATTAGGTATTAGGAAGAAACTCTTTACTGTGAGGGTGGTGAGGCACGGGCACTGGTTGCCCAGAGAGGTGGTGGATAGCCCATCCCTGGAAGTGTTCAGCGCCAGGATGGGTGTGGCTTTGAGCAACCTGGTGTAGAGGGAGGTGTCTCTGCCCGTCTCAGAACAAGATGCTATTTAAGGTCCATTCCAAGCCAAACCATTGTATGATTCTATGATAACCACTGTTGGTAACATAGGGCTGCTCTGGGTATCGCTGTGCAGAGCTTACACAGCATCAAGCAAATCATCTGGGGGTGGGCAAGAGTCTAGGAGGGGGCACAGCCAGCACGGCCAACCCCAAGTGACTCCAGCTGGGGCCAGCAAGTGACTAGAAGTGCCATATGGGGCTGAGCTGCCCCATGGGGTTCACAGGGACAGCAAAAGGAGGATGCTCCTAACAGTACACCCTATGAACTTGGATTTCATATAGCAGCACTTCATACAGCAGCACTTCAAGTATTTATGTAAAAACTTCAGGCATTTACATAAAACCTCAAATACATCCAGATGTGGTTTTCTTATCTCCCTTCTCCATTTTAACTCATGCAGGTCCCAGAGCGACTGTACATCTTCAGCTTAGAAGGAACTTTGAAAACCATTACGGATAACATCTTTCCAGTGATAACCAGTCTTGTTTCAGGTGTTACTTCCGGAATACTGTGACAGCTGCTTTTAAAATACACGTAACAGCAAGGACCAGCAACAGACCCACACCCACTGAGGCTCATCACAGTCCCCTCGTTGTGAACCTTCATCTGATCATTCCCTGCTGTAACCTGTTACATGAGTAAATTTATGTTAATCTAGATTACAATCCTTATTTAAAATCCCATTGACAGATGTTACAAACATTACAAATGCTTCAACTTTATGTGTGCAAATATGGAAGTATTTAGTTTTCACACTGGAGACAAGAAAGTAAAGTATTTTAATAAGAAACCTAAGCTATATACACTTAAATGGTTTTGTATAATTAACTCAATTTTAATTTGTTTGCCTGAAACAAAAATGTTAGTTCAGCCAGGAGTTAGATCTAGTGATTATATTACAGTTTGCAATCACACTCACAAGCTATAGGGACACAATTTAAATCTAATTTTGAATCTGATCATGGCCACCATTAAAAATATCCTACAATTTTATCAAACTGTAGTGTTCGGGGGGCACTTCCTCCAACAGATTATCTTTGGTTTTCTTTTTAAAAAAAAAGTAAAATCTAAAATGGGCCAATTATTTCTAAGAATGAGACTAATGAAGACTATCTTTTTACCCAGATGAAAAAAATATATACTTATTTGCAAGACCTGGAGGCCTCAAGCTTTAAATCAAGAACTTGATGCTAAGATAAAAATTATGTTCCAGGTATCTATCTATGTGGACTTTTGTCCATAGTACATACTAATAAAACCTGTCTTATCCTACACAGCAGCACTGAATACATATAAACTTACAGATTCTGATTTTTACTCTATTTTACTACTGTGTAGTCCGTTTTCTCCCTAAAGCATCAAAGTTAATTTTTCCCTTTATTCCAAGCCTATTTCAATTATTTCAATATGGAATGCTGCATTTCCTTAGAATATAAAACATTCCTCTCCTTTTCTCTCAAGAGTGTTACTTTTTTTTTTCCCCCGAGACACCATCTTTCCTCACATGCTCATACTGGCAGCCTTTCCTCTCTGACTCAAGCTCTCACACCTATCTGTCCATTTCCCCTTCCAAATTACAGGTTTATCTCCTTGTTGCTCCCTCTGCCCTTTCTACCAACACCCAGCCATCTTCAGTTCCCTCAGTTTCTCCATTGCTGTCTCCTTATTATCCCTTTTGGTGCACGTGTCCCTGGCTCCCAGTCAGTAAGGCAGCTCCAGCACACCCAGCTGAGCACCGGTTTTGTGCGTCTAGGCTGAGCTATGCTCCCGAGTCAGATTTCCAATCTGCCTAGCTGCTGAAAGTGTAAGGCTGGACATGAGGCAATGAAAGATCATTATTCCTGAAATGTCCCAAGCCAGGGACGCCCCCTGATATCACTAAACCTTTTCATCTGTAGATTTCATAATGGAACAAGACAAGAGCATTCACTGAGTCATGAGACATTCACCAAAGCTACATTAGGACAAGACTTGCATAATCATATTGCTTTAAAATTGATATAACAGCACTTCTCATCGAGATCCACAGATGTTCATGCTAATGCAGTGGTACATCACTTTTCCCAGGCTGTTAGATATCACTTTAAACATGATTTCAAATACCTGAATGCAAATATATGCATTCATACAGTATAGAAGTTTGAGTTCATAAGCTACATTATGTCGTAAGTGCAATACCCAGCTGTGAAAGACAATGTCATCCAGATCTTCTCCTCCATTATCTCTAACCTTTTTAAAACATACCATCAGAGAAGGAGAACAAACGAGCAGAAAATGGTTATAAACCATGCTGTACCAAGGCAGCCTGAGGTCAAGGTGTAGAATGAGATATATTGATTTGGAGATACAACACACAGACTTTACTGGTGTGGGGGGAAAAAAAATCAGCTGTTATTTTTCTTTACTGATTAAATACACCAAATTTGTGGGTTCAATCCCCATATGGGCCATCCACTTAAGAGTTGGACTTGATGATCCTTGGGGGTCCCTTTCAACTCAGAAATTCTGTGATACGTGAAATGTATTTTAGACATCAAAGGCCTGATGTCACAATTTAGTGGCACCTGAATCTCACACAGAGAGTATCCTGGAGATGTACTGTCATTTTACTCAAAACACCACAGTAAGGCAAGAATCTCACAACTGCTTTGTATTAAAAGATGGAATTTTCAAAATTCCATTGAAAAATACAGGAACCTATGTCAACTGACATCAGCTGAGTTTCACTTCACCAAGAGAACTCTTTAGCTGACCCAGGAGACAGAAGACTGAATGCTCATGAAAAAGTCTTTGACATCTCCATTCCTAACCAGCCGTGTCCACCAAGCACCTACCTTGCTGCTCCAAAGCACTCATCCAAGCTGCCAGCATCCAAGCAGCCCTACACAATTAGTCACACCCACAAAATGCTTACAAAAGGATTTAGGGATCCTGAGACCAAAGCTTAGAAACCTCCAAAGGTAAAAAATAAGAAAAGACCTGACAATGCAGAGGTTTTAAAAAATTTTTAGGCTCTATTTTCACGCCAGTGCAGCCTAATTGTGGGGCTGGATTGTGTAGTCTCACAGCTGAGCACCCTGACACCTCTCCCCGGGAATACTGAATGCAGGGGAACCACTAGCACAAACATTTAGTCATATTTTGAAACAAAAAGGGCCTGCATAGATACCTAATGCTACATGACTCCAGACAGGAGCCAAGTACCTAAATTCACTGGGAGTGCAAGTCCTGACACAAGCCTGGCAGCTTTTCCTACTGGACACCTCAAGACATTCCCTTCGCAAAGCCTCTCCTCAGCACTCTGACAGTCCCATCCACAGCTGGGTCCCCATACTGACCCAGCTGGGTCAGACCCAGTGCACAGGAAACCAGAGAGAGGCCAGCACGCCTTATGAGACAGGTGCTGCAAGACCTGAGTAAATTCCACAGCTACTCTGCAAATTATTCAAACGACCAACAAGTGTAAGCTTCCCTGACACAAAGGTCCCACTGCCTTCTTACCAGTACACTGGCATTTGCTTGGCATGCTCATCCACCTTCACTGCTGATGCTGTTTTGGGTTTTGCCTTTTTTCCTTATATATTCTCTGTATTCTTTACACATATATTTGTAGCTTATTGTATTAGTGGCTAGCTTTCCCAGTAATTTTCCATGGCCTTTCCCTAGGCAGAAAGACAAAACAAATTCCAGAGCTCCAAGGCCTGGGGGGTACAAGACCTCTATCCTATCTTGGTTCTTCCTGGCTACCAAGGTTGAGAACAACTCTTCGAGATACAAAGTACAGCTAGGGCAGAGTGGGGGACTCCAGAGAAGGAGCTTGCCCTGGGGTGGGAATTGCACCACCACTTGTCTTCCAAATTGGTGCTTTTATCAATCATGCTAATTTCCTAAAACCTATAAAAACTGTATTCAGGCCGTGTGGGTGGGCTTTTGTGGACCTGCTCCATAACTGCCCCTGGAGGCCTTCAAATAAAGATCCACTTTTATATTACCTCCCATATTAATCTTATCTCAAGTTTCATTTCTAGGTTGAAAAAGGCAACACTGCCAGTGGAAAATAAAGTTCTTCTAGATTGTATTTTAAAAGACCAATGCTTTTACCATGCTGTTTCCTAAGACAGCTCTGCAGGCTCATTTGCCACTTTTCTAAACGGAACTGTGATGCAGTTGGTTATGAAATAATGCAAACTGAATTTCTCAAAATGCTGTTGATGACACTGACCATGTGACATGGTCAATCTTAGTGAAAATTATATTAATCAAGGAATCAGAGAGTACCTTGAGCCTCTGTAAATAAACATATATTATGCTTAAAACACAAGGCGGGGTTTAGTTAGATAGACGGCCAAGCAGATACACTGGGTTAGGTTCTTGGAGTGTAAATAAAGCCAGTATCATTGCTTCAACTTTATGCAGATGACTGCAGCTACAGATATTAAGACAACAAAGTAATCAAAGCAATTTGAACTATAAATGGAATTATGTCGAAATTAAATTTGGCCAAAAGTTAAATATTTGCCTCAATCAGTCCAATAAACTATAACTGAAAAAAATAGAATAGTAAAGGTAAAAAATGACCATATAAAAGAAACTAAACTGGGCTTTCTCTTTAGTTAGGCTTATGTCGTCTCATCAGTTTACATAGTCTAGAGGTGGAGAGGACCAGGCTACATGAAGAAACCTTTTATATATTCTGCTTCAGTCAACATACTGATCAGCAGCAAAATGAAAATGTTTCTGTGATAACCTCCTGAAACTTATCAAGTACAACAATAAAAACCTCAGCAGTTCTGACCAATTGACTTCAAAATTGAAACAATCTAGGCAGGAAAGTCCCAACATCACCCCAGCCCACTCAGCCTTCACCTCACCAACCAAGGATTTTTCAGTACAGTACATTATGTAGTTAATCATGAGCATATTGCAATCATTAGACATTGAAATCACTGAAGTTTGAGAGCTGTAAAGGATTCTCACTCAGTCAGTACCAGCTAATGTCCCAATCGTTGGCATAATGTGCCACTGCAGAGCCATGGGCTGCATCCAACAAGGAACTTAAGGATACCAGGGGCAGAACAGCTCAACTGTTTTATCTATCTGCACTTCAAATACACATCAGCCAGATCCATAAATCATTACTTTTTGAATTTTAGTTAGAAAATTTGAATAAAGTGTGGTATTGGTCATACTCAGCCCTTCAAATTAAAGTAAGACAAAACCTGGTACTGTATCTCTTAAGGAAATAACACTACTATAACATGTAACACATCCGGTTTCAAACTCTTGCCAGAATTATTTACTGCCATTAGAAATAAATGACAAGCAACTCAAAGAAAATAAGAGGCAAACAGATGATGAGAAAACAGATGCTTTCATTGCCCTTACTGTCTTTTAACATCTATTAATTGTAGAGGAAAGTACATCTTACTCTGTCCTTGCTGTGTAACACAATCTCTTTAATAAAGATGCCTTCCCCCACACAGGCAGACTTGCACCGAAATCTGATGTAACTCAGAGCTGAATGCCGACCTGTGCTCTTTCTTTGCCCTACTTCCTCCTGATTTCACTTCTGTAGTCCTTCATGCAACAGCAGCAGCAACAAAAAAGAAACAGTGAGCCTCTTCCTGTGACAAGGATCTTCCACGTTCAGTCACACATTAGCAACACCCTAAGCAATGTGGCAGAACCTCTGCCAGCCTCAGGGCCACTGTGACAACTTAATACAGAAACGAAGGGCAAAACTCATTTGCATGCATATTTAAAAAAACACACAGATGTGAACCAGAAAAAAATGAAAAGGAAAAAAAACCTTCTTATGAAGAGCTCAGATGTATTCAGATCTATAAATCCTCTGAGAATGGATGGAATGCTAACGAGAAAGCTGACACCACTTGCCAAAAATCAATGTGTGTGCACACACTGGATATGGTCTGGAGTGGTTGCATATGCTGCAGGTTGGTTGATACCAGATTACTGCATAAAATTAGCAATGTCAAAGAGATACTCTCTGCCTAGTTCCTCTTCAGTAGCAAATATTTTATGCTTAAGTTGAAGGACTCTGAGACCTCTGGGAAGCAGAGGTAACAAAAAAGATCTGTGATCCTTCTTCAACTCCTTTCTTCCCAAATTTCACTGATACTGAACTTACAGAATTCCCTCCATTTGCCTGGCAAGCTTTTTGTTGGCAACAAAAGGTTTCCCCCAGCCTCAATATTATTTCACTGACATAGTTAATTACTTATTTTACTTGTCCTGACTTCCACCAAACTGCCCTGCAGCATTTTGCTATCTGCCAGCCTGCCACAAGTCCACAAGTCCCACTTGCCCTGAGAGTGGAGGAGAGCAGCCTTTTAGAAGCAGAGGCTCCCATGGCAGACTGTCGGGTTCTGCCCCACAGACAGCATAGCTCACCGGGGGAAGCCCTCTGTCCTGCCCTGAAAGCTCTGAAAAAGACAGTCACTGCAGGTGGATCCCCGTGCACTTAGGGAGGTGCGAGAGAGCAGCCATCAGGGAGGGTGCATGCACAAGAATGTCACACTCCCACCATGTACATGGCTGAGCAGGGCACCAGTCCATGGCCCACCCCTCCAGCTGTTCTTACTGTACACCCCCCTGGCACATTTCCTGGGCACTACAGGTCCTGTTTTCAAGTCTGACCTGTAAGAAACCACAGACATACCCAAGGTGTCCAGATCACACTAGCGAAACTCCACTATCAGGACTCCACTAACAAGACAAGTAATTCATCTGTGACTTATACTATTATAAATCAAAGCACAAGCCAACCAAGGAAAAGTTCAAGCATTACAGAGAGCAAAAAGTCACTGTCAAGCGTCCTATAACTGACCAAATACACGAAAAGAACATTGTCATGATCCCCAAAGTGAATACTGAACACCCTCAGTGTTCACAGGGAAAATTAAGAGCACCGTGTACCTAATGATCTGTGCACTGTTACTGACGGAAATGCCAGATTTCCTTTATTTAGGGGAACAGAATTAAAAAATAGCTACTGGAGAGAGACTCACAAAGGTCCACAAAGGCTGCTCGTTAAAGAGTAAGAAGCCTGTAATATGTAGAATAGGAAACCGTATAAAGCAACATTAGGTTTATTTGCTTTGCCGTTCTATTTTACATTTTGTGTAATGCTCAGAGCATGCAACTTTTATTGGTTCAAGCTAAAATTCACTCTTACACTTGTGCAGCATCTACAGTTAAAGATCTGAATACATACCATTTCTAAACACCTGTTTAGACTTACTCAGACATCACAACAGAAATCACAAAAACACCCCAGCTTAAAAAGATCTTTAAACCTAAACCAGCAAACAAAACAACCCAGGCAGCAGCTGCAATTATTTCAGCAGTGATTTTCTGGGTTCTTTTTTTCCTAGCCACACAGCAATGAATATGTGCATCTGTTAGTCTGGTCAAACTTCAGAAAAACTGAAACAAGTGTTTCAGAATCTGTATCTAAACTGAAAAGAACTGGGAGATACGTGGTCTACAGCTGCTCCACGTTGTTAACCTTCATGGTACACTTGTGTAATGCCAACTGTTTCACGTCTGTCTGCCTCAACAATATGAACACAACAAACAGCAGTTTTTGTCAGAATGAATCAGTACACAGAGCACCTCTGGAAAACAAAAGCCTGTAAGAAAGAAGGTGGAAAATGACAAGCTGGGAAGAAATAGGAAGACAACTGCAAGGAGAGTGGTACAGACAAAACTAAAATGGCAAGGCCAGAGCTGGTGTCAAACTTTAACTTCTGCATACTGAAGTAATCATCATCGTCCAAGGGCGAGCTCAGAGGTGGTATTTTCTGTGGGACAAGGTCTTCCTTGTGCCAGAAGCATCCTGTGGGACCACCACCATTGCAAACAAACTGGTCAGTGCTTTGCCGAGTTCAGCTTAGCACTCAAAAAAAGAGACCACTGCAGTGTCTTGGCCTTTGCCTGTGAGTTGCACTGCATGCACACCTGAGGCTCAAATGCAACACTGCTGAGAACACCTGTTTGCTATGTGGGAGAACATCTCAAGTCCCTATCCCTTCAGGTATCTCTGCATCATTTTGGTCCTTCTCCCACTTCAATACAAGCCATTCTTAAATTCTATACTTTATATTTCACTTTATCAGCCTTGGTGAAACTTGTCCTTACCTGTCACCTAAAATGCAAACACAAATAATGTGTAATTTCACTTTGGTATGTAACCAATCAGGCATATACTAAACTTTTCTATTAGAAGTCAAAGACGGTAACATTTATATTTAGCTTTGCTCTATTTAAACTTCCTTAACAAGATGAATATAATTATAGACAGGTCCGCAATGCTGTAAGTTGGCATGACTTTACCAAATTCCATGGCAATTTGTCAATTTAAGTTAGCTGAGAATATGGTAATAATGTTACATCACAAAAAGTACAACAGAGAAGTAACCTGGGACAAAAGAAAGAAAGGAATGCGCTGTAAGCAGTCAAAAGAAGGGCAAAATCCTCATTAATACCACTGATTTATGATGATCTGCTAAGTACTTATGTCAAAAGTTCTGCAACTTACGTACACTGAGATATGCTGGAAATATGCTTTAGAAATTGCCATGCCACACAAGACAGGCCACCTTTCACAGCACTCTTGCAGTCAAAGACTTGACTCATTGTCCTGCTGGCTGATTATGCCTTCTTAATAGGTGAAATAAGTAAAGACTGTAGCCAGCTTTTCTTGACCCCAAATGGTGTTCAATTTAAGTCCTCCATAAAACCAATAGCTTTTGTAATTTTTATCCTGACTCATTTAACTACAGCTCTTGTTCTCTTCATGGACAGCAAATGCCTAATCCTTAGGAGCCCACCGGGAGGCCAGCATCTTCCACACATCCATGTCTGCCTTGAAGCCAGACAGTGCTAGATATAGAAGGTATTTACCCGACATATCTCTGTGTTTGTTGTCCTTGGCAAAGGTCAGTTTTCTGCTGAACTACAGGATGCATGTGTTTCTTCATGCCTTAAATAAAGGCGTACATTTTAGTGAAGTAATATTTTTTAATATGTAATCATTGATGTTTAAACATAGAAACAGCATAATACGCAATCATTCATCATAAGAGGGGTGATCTAAAACAAGTAAATGCTTATGAGTAAGATATAAATTCAGGTACAAAAAGAGCCTGGAGTCTCTCTGTACTCGCTTCCTCCCTATCTGTGATTCACAGGAAGAAGGTGTTTCTTCTAATTCACTGTATCTAGGTAAAACCAAAGAAATATTAGAATCACTCACAACTCATCTTTTAAAAATAGAATACCAAAACAAACAAGAAAAATGCAACAACTAAAACATGGAATTGAAAATGTCCTTAGATTACACAGCAAAATAGCTTACCAAGAATTAAACTGGTGGCTGCTAACCCCATGCAATTTTACTTAATGCTTTAACCAACTCTGAAGTTTTCTGTAAAAATTCCATCAACAGCTAAATCCGGCACAGAGAACATGTAGAAAGCAGGACTGTATACCAAAGGCAATGCTGCTCTTGTGTTATACAGATATTGAAATAAAATAAATAAAAGTGTGCTCATCTGTCTGCTAAAGGCAACCTTGCATCTTCGGTGACCTGATGACTGTGACTTCTTACTTTGTACTCTAGCAGTCAACGATAAACTTACTTAAACGTATTCTGTTGGTCTGAGTTAACAAAACTAGTGTGTACCCAAGGAGATTCTTGTAGAGGTTATGTTCCTCCTGTTGCCACTTAAACATACCCAATTTCACTCTTCTTGTCACCCACTGATAAAACAGTATGTTTTCCAAAAGTTTTTAATACTTGAAGGTCACATTTTTTTTGCTCTGAAATACTGTAAAACTTTTTTTCCCTATGCTTCCACTGTTCTGCACAAATATATATTGAAATGACCAGATTTCACACAGTTTAAATGTCAACAAAATCAGTATGATCCTTTCAGGTTTTTTTACTGAATTGTCCTTGAGAAGAAATCATCGTTTCTCTTTCAACTAATGGGTTATACCTACAAAAATATCTGGAACCATTTTCAGGCTCAGCTTAAGAATTGATACTGATTCTGACTGAATGACAGGTAAAGAGGCTTTTCATGTGGCCCAGCAGATTACATTCTTAAAAGAGGACTCTGTGACAACCAGGTTTTCAGATGCTATGGCTAAAAAGACAGAGAAGGAGCATGAGTTTGACAACTGGCCATCTGTCTGTACCCTCAGCAACATCAGCAACCTAGTAAGCGTGCATGAAACAGAGTTTTTTCCTTGGATAGATTGCAGCTCTCCAACCATCCACAAAAATACTCAAAAATGAGAAAACATCTGCAAAGATGGCAGAAAACAGAACTCTGGTCTTCGTAATTTCCTCCACGCAGATGAAAAAAATCAGTCAAACTGCTGTTCACTATGAGTAGTCAGCACAAAATCAAATATCACTGTGCACACACGGTGCCCCATCACATCAGCAGAACTACTCTAGACTTACAGAGCTGTAAATCACATCAAGAAGTTGACTATCAGCAGGTACTTTTACTACTATGAGATGCTTCCTGGTTTTAACACCTTTATCAACTCCAGACTGACAGAAGAACATCCTAATTATTTTCATATTTTACTGTATGTGTGATTATTCTGGAGTAAGAACTCCCTATCAAAGATGACTTTTTCAGCATTAAGGAAGAAGAATAAGCAAGAACGAGTGATTACACACACACACACAAAATATATGTAATTTGCAGAAAAGCTAATGACCTGGAATACTTTGTCTAATCCACAGCCTATTTTTCGTACTTGAGAGCAATGTCTGCCACAAACGGCTTACACCTTTCTGGGTAGGAACATGAGAGCTTAATGGTGCAAAGTAACCCTGTCTTCTAGCTTGGCTCTTAATATGAAAAATTCTTATCTATAAACTTAAAATGGAACACTTATTTAAAGCAACAAGATTTGAAGATGGCAACCTGCAAGAGATGAAATGCAGAATGCTACACAACCTGAAAAGAACTTATCCTTTAATTATATACTACTTTCTACAAATGGTATGTGACCATTTTTTGCACTCTGTTTTGGCAAAAAGTACATTTCATTATCAAGGTGACATGCTGTTGCCCCTTCTATTTCTGATCAATGCCTTGAGGCTGAAGGAAACATCTGGAGGGTTAGCTAGTTTCTTTGAGCTTCCTCTTTGCCCTTAATTCCTGGCTCCAGATAGGCTCCCACTGAGCATTATATACCTGTCCCTTGGAACAAGTAATTCAGCTCTATCCTAATTGCCAGGATATGCCACCATCTTCTATGACAGACAGGAGAAGACAAGGCTCACACAGATCCTCTGCCTTCAAGCAAGCTACAGAAAGGTGCTCGCCCCCCAACACTGAACCAAAGATGTTTTTTGCCTGCTGCCTTGCATGAGCACACGCAAGACCATGACTTACTTGGATGTCCTTGCAGTAGGGGAATAAAACTGCTGGTATGAAACTCACAGGAAATAATGGGTCCTCCCAGGGGAACTCTTGACTCGTAAAAGCAACAATTGCCCCTGTTCCTTAGGCAAGCCTCTTTCTTGCTCTTCCTCCCATAGAAGTGGGATGCATACAGAAAGCCGTCAGGGGATGGAGATGTTAATTCTGTACCTTGTTCGGACTCTCTTCTTTCAGTAAGATTTTCTAGCTACTGCTGCATGGGACAGTAGGTTTACCCTTATGAGTCAATTTTATGTTGTTAAAAGGAGCTCCTTTTCCTCAGATGATGCACATTCCATGAAATACCTTTAAAAATCTTCACCTTCCTGTAGTAAGGAGAGCATAAATTGCCCTCTTTTGCAGGATTTATTAAATGCCAAAGCAGAATTATACATTGGAGGTTTTTTCAAATTTACTCACTTTTGTCCCTTTCCTAGTTTTAATTTTAAGTAAACTCTCCCAGCAAGTTTAAATTTACTTTCACTCTAGGTGTTGAAACTATTTTGACTTGGGAGTGGTTAGACTCTGACTCAAATGAGAATTCACGTTCTACACAGTAAATAATCCATGGAAAAAAAAAGATGCCAACAGGTATCTTCAGCTCTTCATTTATGAGCAATGAAAAATATGGGAAATTAGTAGAGACTAATAGGAAAAGGCAGAAATGGCATTAGTCCCAATATAGAGAAAAATGATCTAAATTAATTTTGGCAGGATGAACTCTTCTTTCAAATTTATTTGTCTTACCACGTTATCACTTTAACAGTGACAGCCTACACGTTTATTTTTAGGTAATAATATGTTAAAATATGTGATGAAAGTGGAGAAAGAAGTTACTGAAATTATTTTCTGTAAAGACATTCAAGCACTCTCCCCAACTCTCTGTGGTGGGAAACCATGCAAAAAAACAGTGCATACATCTGTATGGCACAAACACCTGCATAAAAATCGTGATGCTTTTAGAAGCGCTAAACAACCCATGCTAATACCTAGACTGCTATGCGGTGTGGCAACTTGACACTTTTGAAAACTAAACCATTAATTTAAATGCTTGAAACCACAATTTTCCCACTGAAAGGAAGAGGTTCACAATTTGACACAGTTGTTCTTAGTATTGGTACAGTAGTCACCTGAAAGGGGACAGCAACTTGCTTCACCAGACCCATACAAAATCTCCACAAGACCACGCTGTCACCGAAGGATATGTTTTTACATGATGCAATGGTGGGGACTGAGTTAATTTCAGAGAGGCTTTTTAACAGCAAGGCAAGAAGGAGCTGTCAGACACAGACCCAGCAAAACAAGGCAAGCTCGGTAACGCTGTGAGCAGAACGGTGGTGGTGATACTGCTTTTCACAACCCGCAGCATTGCGCTTTATGATGTACTTTTTTACTATTGTGTTCTACTAGATCTCTTTCTAGGATGAGTAATTTGTTAAATCACACCTACTGAATTTCTTGCAGTATTTATCAAAAAAGTATCTATAGGAATGTATGGGTAGGTTTCACGTACGTACTGCACACAGACAATATTAGAAGGTAGTACAAAGTTAGAATGAGGGTACTTTAACAGAATTTCGTAGAATGGAAAATGCTTGTCTTAGAGAGATTTTAAAACTGAAACTTTAGTAACACCTGACCCAAAACTGCTTTTTTAAAGTACCCAAGGCTGTACTCAACATTACTTCACCTACAGAATCTTTAGTGAAAAAATTAGAATCACAATTCTTGCCATGTTATATCTAAATCAGATTCCCATCTCATACCACAGACTTCTCTCTCATGGAAACAGTGTAGTAACAGCAAAAAATGTTAAGCCATATTTGATAGGAAACTTAAAACTGAAAGATGTAGAAACTTCCAGGTATTTTAAAACAGCATTAAACAGACAGCCAGGGAAAAGCTGTGTATCTATTTTTCACCCCTCTCTTACTGTACTAGTAGATTACCTACTTAATAACCTGAACACAGAGTTACACAGAGCCATCAGCACGAGGAGATGAACTGTGCTTGCACCAGCCCTTCCTAGGCTCTGCATAAAACTAATCACATCTAAACTAAAACCATTCAGGGCAACGGATTCCATTACTATCAAGTTCTCACCTTCCGAAGTCATACTTCCACCAACACTTTCATCTTACGTTAAGCTACCAGTGGTTCCAAAAGGAACAGTCCAGCCTTCCCTTCCCAATGCCTGCACAGCCAGTGAGTACACTGCCACATCACAAACCTGACAGAGGAGCTGAGTCCAATCCAAAAGACACTGGTCTTAAACTAGATGATTTTGGAAATTAAAAAATCAAACCAAATGTGTTCCATTTTGGTATTTTCTGATGGACACAATTATATGTTTTAGCTTAAAAACTGCTTTTCAGTTTTCTCTTTTTTCTATATTTTACATAAATTGAACATCAATATTAAGATTAAGACATGAGTCATTTATCCCAAATACATTTTTCTTTACAACTTTGTGTACCGAAGACTTCAGTGTTATCAGAGTTACACCAGAATTTCAAAATTCTTCACCAAATGGAATATCTCATGAAGGCAGATTTATAAATGCACAGAAGTAGCAATAGAGCATACCACAAAAGGGGAGAAAAAGGTTATCTATATCTATTTATTGTCAAGTGGTTCAAACACCTGGTGGACATAATGTGCTAGAACTTCAGGCAGTAGTTTCATCTCTAGCTATAAAGTTACAAGCAATTTAGTCACTCTTTCAGTGGCACAGTTCCTTATCTGTGAAATGCTTCACTACCACAGCAAGGTGGAAATTAACTCCTCATTTTACATGAGAGCTTCTGATACTACAGTAACCTCCTGAATAAAACACAAAAAGCCAAATATTCAAAATCAAAACCATGTAAGATAATACATTGTCATTACTTTAAGCAAAAATAAACAAATACTTCAGATCAAAATTTCCTTGCTTTTTCAGAACTGCCACTATTGCAATCATTGTGCTGAAGTACAGAAGGCAGAATGTAAGTCCACCATGTGAACAGGAGATGAGCTTTGCTGGCAAAATTAATCTGTATGTCCAGGTGTTATCTAGTTTATTTACAATATGCTGCAGTATTAGATCTCATTATTAGTTCTCATGCACAACCTTATTGTCATTGTCCTTCACTGCCAGTGAGATTTAAGAACATATTTGAATTAAGAAGTATTTCAGGACTGATATGATGTCCTTGTTTAGCCTCAGGGGAAAAAAAAAGCAGGACAAGAAAAATACTAAAAACAGAAAATATCTTTTTTCGGGACAACCAAGCACTGCTTCTATGTAAAGCATGTCAAATGACATATCAAGTGAAAACAACTTCAGGGCATCACGCATTTTTATCTGAAAGATGACAGATCAGCAGATCTGTTCAGTCTGCAGAGTTTCTGGAGGAACAGTGTTTCATACAGGGGCAGAAAAAGGAAACTAGAGATTCTTTCAAAATGGAGAACTCCACATATTCACAGTATCTGTTTTAGATCCTGCAGAAAAAAAAAAGAATCTAGTAATTTTTTTATTTTCGTCTACATACATTTAAAGGAGAGTAAATCTTGCACAGTCACAGAATCTGACTGAACACCTCTTTTTATAAGAAATCAGCCTACTTATTGCTTTCTGACAATGAAATAAAAAAATTATTAAATCAATAAACAATCTGCCCTCTATTCAGTGCCCACATTATGCACAAAGACATGCTTTCACTAATAAATTGCTAATTACAACCTTCCCAAAACAAGTCACATCTCTGCAGTGACAAACAGATCTAACAATTTGGAAGTATGAACACTATGCATTAAGAAAAAACAAAGTGCAATGAAATACAGTCTAAAATGATTGTCTGAACTACTACTACTTTACTATGGGATTACAAGTAATCTTCACATAAGCAATAATAAATGTCCTCTGGATCAGGCCTATCTATTTGGATGGATCTGCAGCATGCTTATGTACTACCTTAATTTTTCAAAAGTGCAGACAGAGGCTGTGCAATCAATCCAAGCAACAAGGGAAAAATGACACTAAATCTGAGAAGCTGGTCCCAAGAAAAAAAATCTCACACAGATAAACTCAACAGTTTGAAGAAAAAAAAAACCACAAATAAACCTTAGGTCCTCATAACACCTCTAAATAATACTGGTACACTGACTTCCATGGACTTACCCCGATGTACTGCGAATCTAGCTCTGGGTTTATAAATTAAGATCACTGGTAAATGGACCAAATGTGCACTAGAAGCAACTACAGTATGCTGAGGAAAACCCAGAGTGATGTTTAACTTGGTAGTATTGTCACTTGCCAAAGAATCCTGCTTCTCAAACAGAATGTCTTCTTTCAAGGGCTTCTGCTCTTCCATGTAACCACTATGGCTAAACCAAGGCCATATTACACTCTGACCTAAAAAAATATATCTAAAGGAAAAAGTGTGAAAAATACTTCGTTCCAGGCATGGCTAATATTGAGTAGTAAAGTACTGTAATCTTCTTTACACACCACTTCTACTCTTACTCATTCAAATCTTTCCTTGGTTTGAACATCCATTCAGCGAACACCCACTCCTTTGCCCATTACTCTAATGCTTGTGTTCCTGTGGATTGGAAAAACAAAAGTCATCGGGCTGAGTATCTGAAGCAACTGGACAAGGCCTGTTAGCTTCTGAGTCCATGACCATGATCTAAAAGAGGCTGTATCATGTAGGGACAATTCCTGAGTGCAATAATCAAAAAATGGCGTTACCAGTCAGGACATGCACAGCTGCAGCAGCGTCAGCAAGAAAAAATTCATACCCGACGGCCAAAAAGAAGGTTCTAGGATGACCCTGTGCTCTCCTAAACTGTTACCATGTACAAGTCACTGCTGTTGACCCTGTACTGGAGACCTGCCTGAATGCTGCACACGTTGCAGTATGGCTGCTGCTCTACGAGAACATTCTCTAAGAAGAAACCACTCACACACCTTTGATGTAAGAAGCTGAAATTTTGTTCTGAATAGCTTTCATTTTACACACTTTACATGAGAGCTTACTGCCATAAGCCTGCCACTCACTACACCACTGTACACCAAGAATACTGCAAAACAACTTCCCAAATCACAACACAAATAAGCAGGCAACACAGGGAACGTGAAACCCGTATGTGAAAGGATGCTTTTTAAATGTCCTTAAACTGTGAAAAGGAAAGTGAAATTTGAGAGTGATCTACGTAACAATCCACTTTCACCAATTTCTGTAGTCATTACAATTGTTTCTCAATTGTGTTTGAATCATCAAGGTCTTGAGACTGGTTTTCAGTCATCAATTTCCTAAGCAAATGCTGACCCCGGTTAAATTCAAGGCTGGGGAATGTGAGGCCCTCTTCCGTTTCTCATTGAGCAAGCGCCAACACTCTGTTTCAATACTGATAAACCAGTTTGTTTGCCATCAGTTACGCCCTTAGGCTTTTTACTTTATTCAGCTCGGAAGATATAAACAATAGACAGGTTTCACTTCCTGTTTTCTTGCTATGGTATTTGGTTTAGAGAACAGTTCCAAGTAACTTTCAACTTCAGTCATTTTAGTTAAATGATAAATAGTATCTCTGTTAAAATAGTTTTTACTGTAGTGATTCAGAGGAATCTACTCCACAGCAGGTACTGTAAAGAAAAGCACACCTCTATTGACACCAAGAGAACATGCAGGGGTTAGTACCTCCATGTGCGTATCTGACTGTGGTTCATTTTACACAGGCTTTTATACTTCTACAATTCTGGCATCCGCCCTTGTTTGTTTGCTTATCTAAAAGTTACAGTTTTAAGGGCTGGGATCTTATATAACTTGTGGTTGCTTTATCTTAGGGTCGCAAACATGGTAGATAGTTCCTATCTAACATATTCATTACATTTATCTGACTGGTGCTATGCTTTTCTATAACTGTACTTCATTGATTACGTTCTTCTATTTTCTATCTATTAGAACAAAACTTATGACTTTGCATTTTTCTAGCCTTTGATGACAGCTAGCATGCCTCTCCCTTCTTATCACCTTAGCCCACCGGGCTAGTTCCCTCCTCGCAGAAGCAGTTACAGTTAAGCCCAGCCGTTAATATGCCTCTCCTTTCTTATCACCTTAGCCCACCAGGGCTAGGCCCCTGCTTGCAAAAGTGATTACAGTTCAACGCAGCAGTCACACCTTTAAGGTTTTGTTAATTCATACCTGTGCTGAGGTGCTTACGTCAAGTGAGGCCTGTGTTTCAGTATCAATCATTTTGAAACTGTCTTTTAAAACCACACCAAAACAAAACATATATTAAAATACTAAAGGAAGAAGTATACTATGAGCAACCTAAAAATACATTGATTCTCAGCTACTGCGTGAACTATTCGACTTCACTGAAAATGACAGAAGTTGTCCTTTCCTTTAGGAGGAAGCAGTAGGGTAGTGAAGTGGGAAAACATTTTTCTGAGTAATCCTGGAGCCTGGGGACCATCTGGGAGTCTGGTCCTACAGCCAGATCCCCAAGTGTGCACAGAGGGAGCATTGATGGCTGTGGGACTGCTGCCTCCACTGACAGGTTCACTTGCAAAGAATAAAAAAGAATGCAGTACTTTAAAGTGATGTACCCTGCGAAAGAAAAATAATTGACAAAGATACTGGACGAACTGAATTATTTTTTTAAAAAATGAACCAAAAAACCAAATACAAAATTTCTTACTATATCAAATTTTAAAAATCCAGCTAGAAGAGACCAACATGCCATTTACTTTTAACATGTTATTAAGTAAAAGGTAACTAACAATCAGGGAAAGCAAAAGAATGTGTTCAAGTTTCTATCTATATTTCCTTTTGAAAACTGACAAGTACAACAGATGCTGAAATATATTTTGAAAAAGTGTACAGGTACAATCCAATTTATAACCACAAGCTTGGATCCAGTTAGAAAAAATATTTAAACATCCAGTAAAACAATTTTTTAGCCTTCCAAGTTATACTGACATTTCATTTAATGTCTCAGGAATTTAATTTGGTCAACTGCAGACAGCCTTGCATCTGCCATGGGACCAAATATGGCTCTCATGCACGGAAGTAAGCTGCTGATGTGAAATTTGGCCTGTTTGCTATTACAATCTTAACTTTTCCCAGTTTTTTAACATGAATTAACTTTACACCGTACACTGATGCCTTTGCTATGTTTCTGTTAGGTTTACATACGGCAGGAATTCCACATCTCTACATAAATTGAGAAAAAAACCAAAGACAATGTAGCTTCACAGAGGAGGACTGAGGAACGAGCCCCTGACGGGCAGAATCACCTTTCTCATCACCTCCCTCCACACCTCTTCCTCAGTTTACGTTTGCACGAAGGCCGATGATTTTATCATCCTTCTTGATAACGAAATCATCCGAAAGATAACGAAACATAAAAATCTGCCACGTTATTGAACCACTGCATTTTACTGCCGGCAGGAAATGGAGTCATTACTGTAAAAAAAGTACCTTTTGGAGCCTCCAATATAGGTGAAGGTAAAGGTGGAGTCTGAGTACCTGAAATCTGAAAGACAAAGAGCTGCTTTATTACAACTTGTCTTTATTTTGGCTGAAGTAGCCGAGGTTTTACGGAGCAGCATTCAGCTGCCGACACGGGGGCGGTGGAGGGGGAGTCGGGGTGAACCAGAGGAAATGCAGCATCTCCCCCCAGCCCCTCGCAACAAGTGCCCGGTGCTATGGCAACAGCAGGGAATTCCATTGTCACACACGGCAACAGGCAGCCGACAGCCGGGCTCCTGCGACGGCTCATCGCGACCGGCACGGCAGCGGCACGGCCGGGGCGCCGCGAGTCCCCCGGGGAGGGCGGCAGGGCCCGTTCGCACGGACAGGGCGCCGTCGGCGGCTGGATGTGCCACCGGCCTGGGGCTGGGGATCAGGGCAGGCGCCGAGGGCGGCAGAGCGAGGCCGCCCGGGGAACAGCCGCGTAGCGAACCCCGCCGAGCTGCGCTCGGCCGCGGGCTGCGCCGGGCACGGGCTCGGGCTCGCTCCCAGCCCTCCCGGTCCGGCGTGTAGCCGCCACCACGCTCCCCGGCTCGGGATGCCGCCCCCCCACCCCGCCCGCCCCTTTCCCGGCCGGCGCCCGGTCTCCTCTGCCCTCACATGCCCTCGGAAGGAGAGAAGGAAGACGGGGTCTGAGAGCGGCCCCGCGGCCGGGAACGGCGGCGAAGGGCACGGGCACAGCGGGAGCGCGGTCCGGGGCGGGCGCGGCGGCGGCGGCGGCGACGGGAGCCTCCGCGCCGCCAACCTGGCGCCCGGGGACAAACTCACCTGCAAACAGGCAGTCCTTCTCCGCCTTGCACTTTTGGATCACAACGTCAATATCCTTCTGAATCCTCTCTTGTCTTGAACACATCCCCATGAAATAAATCCCAGGGGAAAAAAACAGCAGCCTTTATTTTCACCCCACCCCACCCCCCGCGCTGCCAGGTTTTTTTTTTAAGATTCAGCCCGAAAGAAGGACCCCGGGGCTGACGAGCAGGAGCCTCCCCAGCGGCCCGGAGGGATCCGTTCGGCCGGTTGGAGGACGTTGGAGGCAGGCGGCGGGAGCCGATGTTGTTTGCCCAGATGCGCCCGCCCAGATGTGCCGCCGCTGCCGGCGAACGGCAATTTCCTCACAATGAATCCAGCGGAGGGTGGCGGCGGCGACACGGGATCCCCCCACCCCCCCACGCCCTCTGGGTTTTTTGGGGTTGGTTGGCTGGTTTGGTCTTTTTTTGGAGGCGAGAGAAAAAGAAAAAAAAAAAAGAAAAAAAAAAAGGGGCGGGGGGGGCCAAGCCGACCCGGCCGCTGCCGCTCACATCCCTGCCCCTCCTGCCAGCAGCGGCGATCGCCGCGCAGCAGCAGCACAGCGCGGAGAGCCGGCGGCGGCACCCGCACCCGGTCCCTGGCGGCGCGGCGGAGCCGGCGCTTGCTGCAGCGACGCCGAGCCGCAGACCCTCCCCTCGCTCCCGGCCCGGCACGTACGGCCCCCGCCGGCTCCCCCGGCGGAGGCGGCGCGGGGGGAGGAAGAGGCGGATGCACAGAGGCGGCGGCGGGCGCGATGGTCCCGGCCCCGCCGCCGGCGCTCGCCTCCGCCCGCCCGGGCCCCGGGCACAGGCTGCCGCCGCCTCCCGAGCAACGGAGAAATGCCAAGAGCGAGTTCCGCGGGCGGCAGGGCGGCTCCCCGGCCGCACCGGGGAGGAAGCGGGCAGCGCCGTCTTGCGCAAGGCCGGCGGCGGCGGGGCGGGGGAGAAGGGCGGCTGCGGTCGGCGGGGGCGCGGGGCCCGCTCCCCTTGGTGCCCCCGGCGGGAATGCCGAGCCGTGCCGCCCTTCCCGGGAGCGCCGGGGCTGCGCTGCCGGAGCTGCGGCTCTTCCGCGGCGGCCGCGCTCCTGGCCGGCACCGCGGGCAGGGCTGTGCCCGGCCCTTCCCGGACAGGACAGCCCGGCAGCCCACCCTTGGCCGAGTGCCGTCCCCTGCCAGCCTCCGCCTCCGACCTGTCGACGCGTGTGCGTGCCCATGGAAACAGTAAAAGGATTTAGAGCCTCTCTGCGACCACCGTGATGTTAGTTGCGCTCCTCTCCCCCCATTATCCAGCTAAACTGTCTCAGACCTAAGGGGTTTGGGAGAGGGCTTGGCCAGTCCAGTGCCTAGCAGTGGGCGCTCATCCAGGTTACAGGCTTGGGGCTCTAGTCCAGAACAAGTAATGACCATAATACAACTTGGAAGGAATCATCAAGTCTGCAAAAACAAGTATTTTTTCATCCAAGTGCAATGCTTGTAATGAATAAAACCAGGTCTGAAAGTAGTAGAAACAGATTTGATTATAACATTGAAAGAATATTCAAAATTTAGTTTTTAGGTATTCACCCAGCTCTAAACAGCTCCTATGGATTATTCATTCTTGAGCTCAGTCATTCTAGTGGGTGGGTTTTTTTTTCATTTAGGAAGTCTGTATTAATCATGTATTATTGATTTCAAACATGGAAGACAAACAGTATTTTTATGAAAAATTAAAGAACTCCATAATTTTTCCAATCTGTAGGAGGGAACGGAATGGAACTTCGAATCCATCACGTGATATAGCTTTCTGCTTCTTAAGAAAATAATTCATCTTGAAGGGAGACTTCCAGATGAGTTTTCAGTGTGGAAACAGTACAAGATTGCTTTTCATGCTAGTCTGTCCTTGGATAAAACTTGCATACAATTAGGAATAGATTTTCTTACCATAAAAGCTTATATTTTTTCCTTTCTGCTTTGGTAACAGGGAGCACCTGGCTAATGTTTTCAGCAGGAGATATATATGAGAAAGTTGTACTAGAACCCATGGCAGGACGTTTGGAACTAGATGATCTTCAAGGTCCCTTCTAAGCCAAACCATTCCATGGTTCTATGATTTTACTCAGCAACACTTTTCCAAGGCATACAGAAATTGTCACTGTAGTCCTAAATGCAGTATAATATGGTAAGACACTGACATTCTGTCAAGTGATGCAAGAAGTTAAGAAGTGGTGCTTTTCTTGAGGTGTTTTTCTAGCTATTCCAGCTAGAATATCAGCAGCCATGTTTGCTGCCTTCCCCTTAATCACAGTTAGAAGATCTAATCAGAACTTGATTTATTCTGGTGGGGTTTTGGTCCTGAACTTTGTAGTGAAAGGTCTGTGTTATCCCTCCCAGGTGGATCAGGAAAGGGGGAGGTTATTAGCCAGTTGCAGGATACTTATGCTGGCAATTCTGCTTACAGCTTATTCTGACCACAGGGTTCTTCTCAGTGTCATGTCAATTAGCACAATTCTTGACTCCCTTTTTAAGCCTCAGACTGTTTTCATAGGCTTGGTAACAGTGAATTGAAAAGTCATCCACAAAGAAAAAACACCATGTTCAAGAAAGTTAATATGGTTGGCTTCACAGCATCAACTGAAGTGAACAAGAAGTCTGCAAATACGGTTGGTTATTTATTCTATTAATTTTTATTTATTGTAAGTGGCTCTTAAATTCCTATTTTCCTAGTCAATATGGCCCTTGATTTACCTGATGACTTTAGTACAGTTGTGGCAGGAATTGCTGATTTCAGTGAGGAAAAGCCCGATCATAGCTTGAGGTCATTCTATTTATGAAAATGCTGAAAATAAGGTGTTAGAAAGTCAAGGTGAATCCATGGAATTGATCCCTAAATTTGTAAAGATTGACAAGATGTTGGCATCCAGGTACCCTAAGTGTTGTTGCAAAGGTATCTACATGCATGCTGTAATCCCTGTACAGGGGATGTACTCCCTGTGCTGGTTTTGGCTGGGGTAGAGACACACAGCTATGAAGAAACTTCCTGGAGAGCTTTACAAGTAATTTAATGAACAATAGGACAGTTGGTCTTGAAAGTAATGGTCATGGCTCAAGGCAATTCAGTATATGTCTTTCCAGCTGCTTTTCAGTCTTGAAAAGTGGTTCATGTCATTTCTAGTTTTGTCCCAAGTTCAGCTCAGCTCAGTAACATTGTACTGAACTGATTACTCCAATTAAGTAAAAAAGAAACATAAATAACATTTATATTTGTGCTCCTGAAAACCTGAAAATATTTACAAAGGTGTAAATGAGGTGAAAAGAAATCAAATTAATGGAGGTACATGATTAGAAAATATATGTGAGAAGACTGGCCCAAAATGTAAGGGGGGAAAATGAAAGAGAAACAACACAGTGAATGTGTTTCAGTAATGTGTGAACAGTGACTGAGAGGAAATGCATAGGTCAGACAATTTCTGCTCTTAAATGGGTTCTGCGTCTTTTAGACTAAGCAGATTTCTTTCATTTTATGCCAGAAATAACCCCCTTTCCCACCTATTAGTAAAGCTGATACAAGTATTTCAGTAAGCATCAGGACACCCTGTTCTCTCCCAAACTCTCTTCTTTATGTATTTTTCTAAATGTCTTCATGTGACATATAAGCACACATTAGAAGTCTTAAGAAAAACTAAAAAAAAAACTTGAAAACTTGCCATTGCAGGGAATATATAGAACTTAGGGCAATGGTATATGGCATCTGTCTAATATCACTAGTGCGGGAGAGCATTCAAAAGGGCAGAGGTTAGGAAAATAAACCAAAATCACAAAATGGCCATCAACACTCCAAAAGAGCACAGAAATCTTTCTCCACTTTTATATGCTCCAAATAAAGCTCTAGTATAAACCAAACCAAACCCCTACTTTTTCTCCAAGGTCCAGGACTATCTGCCAGTCACCAGAAAAGCGAAACTCAGTGGTGTCTGTAGACAGTGACCTCTGAGAGGTGGAACATTTAAAGGATCAATACCATCCCACTCTTAAGGCATAAAACACAATGCTACCCTTCCAATAAGCTTCTTTAAAATGACACAGTAATTTCCAAAGCAAGCTGTCCATGAGCCAGCAGTGTGCCCTTGTGGCCAAGAAGGCCAATGGTATCCTGGGCTGCATTAGGAAGAACATTGCCAGCAGGTCGAGGGAGGTGATTCTGCCCCTCTGCTCAGCCCTGGCGAGGCACTTCTGGAGAGCTGTGCCCAGTTCTGGGCTCCTCAGGACAAGAGACATGGAGCCCTTGCAGCACATCCAGCTCAGGGCTACAAAGTTATGAAGGGATAACTTTTGAGGACAGGCTGAGGGAGTTGGGCCTGTTCAGCCTCAATAAGAGATGACTGAGAGGGGACCTCATCAATGTCTGTCAGTGTCTGCAGGGAGGGGCCAGGGGAGGGACCAGGCTCTGCTCAGAGGTGCTGAGCAATAGGACAGGAGGCAAGGGGCACAAACTGATGCACGGAAGTTCCACCCGAACATAAGGAAGAACTTCTTTCTGATTGCCCAGAGAGGTTGTGGAGTCTTCCTCACTGGAGATATTCAGGAACCATCTGGATGCAGTCCTGTGCCATGTGCTCTAGGATGGCCCGGCTTAGACAGGGAGGACTAGATGACCTATTGTGGGTCTTTCCAGCCCGACCCATTCTGTGATTCTGTGATTAGCCTGAAAACATAGGCACTAGGGGGTGAGAGATGCAAGAGCACTACTTACCTGTTCACGCTAACAGAGAAGTGACACATGGCATAAAAACCTTTTTAGTACAATTTTCACTAGGCATCCATTATTAGCAATTACATTCTAATATTTTGATGTAATAGTCAAGTAGATACTCAAGAGTTTATGTAATTTTCTTTAAGCCTGTATGAGTTTTAAGAGAGATAAAAAGTCAGCTGTGCTCTATACCATTTCAGTTGTCCGTCCAAGTAGTCAATGGCTCCCTATGTATACACAATCCTTAGTGATGTTTTCCTGGTGAAGCTAAAAATATATTGACTTTTTTGGGTCATCACTGCAAGTCTGTGATTACTTGGCTTAAAATACACTAACACGGTGAACTTACCACGATTTCAGACTGAATTTCACTGTAAGTAAAGCATCTTTACTGATTTTTGTAGTGAGCTAGCACTGGTCCTTTGCTTTCAAAAAAAAAAGTTAAAATGGAGTTAATAACATGACTTAAAATACTGTTTAATTCTTAATAAAAACTTCAAATATTTTTGATTTTAAAAAGTAATGTCTTCAATAACAATATGAAACAATAGCTTAAAATATCAGCTGTCCAATCCTCAGTAAATTTTTAAGAATTATTTTAAGCTGTGTTGTAGCCTAGGGAGTGTAAAAACTCTCACATTACTTTTTTTATTTTAATAATAATAGAGAGGGAAAAAGCATTGAAGTGATAGATGACCAAGCCTTATTTTTTTCAATTCAGTGTTGAAATTTCCAAATCAACGTTTTGTTTTTTTTTTAATTAAAAAGGTATATGTATTAAACAGTAGCAATAGTCACCTCAAACAAAACATAAGCATGTACAGGTGCTACACACAGATGTAGTGTGGATTGCTATGAACTGCTACGACAGTGATCTCTAACTTTCCATTAAAGACTGAGTGTTCATCCTTCCAGATGACACTGAGGCCCACAGTAGCTAAACCTATGGCTGCTGGCATGAAAAATGCTCCTAGCAATGTTCACTAAAGCATGCAATTAGAGTTCCAAATGACACTGCAGTTCATTGTAACTCTTAGCATTATACTTCCTAATGATGGTTTTAACTTGTTCTTGTTTTTCCTCCTTCACTAGTATCGGCTCAGTTTGCAGTCTTTGCTTGTTTGCCTCACTTCTGTTTATTTTTCCTTTCCATACTAACTCTTACACCATTAGGACATTTTTTTCCTAGTGCATTTCATTATTCCCTTTTTTCAACTCTGAACTTCTGTGTATCCCATCCATTCAGTATCCTTCTTGCACATCACTCTTGGTGTCTCACCTCAAAAGCAGCTCAAATTAGAAGGGCTAAAATTGAGCTTTCTTTACAGAAACTGGAGTTTTAAAAGAAAGGCGAGCAGGAATATTTCTAAATCTTATATATTCAACTTTCTGATGTCAGTCACAAACAAGTCCAAAGGGGAGCCCTAAAGTACCTGCCAGCTCCTGAATTGAGTTGCCTCTTCCCAGTGTCCTTGCAATTTCCTCAAGTTGTGGGCATTCCTGGCTGCACAATGGCAATGCCCTCTAAGGCAAGTGATGGGACCTCAATCTCGATTACGCTGCAGCTGGGTAGGTAGCATATTTTTCTAAAATTTGAGAGCTGTGAGTGTATAATAGACTGACATTAAGTTAAGCTTACTGTGCCTCTTACCAGTTACAGCCTAAGGCCAAGCAGTGATCAGCACTGAAGGTCCACCCCCCTGCCTGAGCATAACAAAGCCTTCCCCTCACCTGTCTCCTGGCATGAAGATAAGCACCTAAGCCCAGGGGAGAGGTGGAATTTCAGCTCCCTTCCTTACTTGGCCATAGGCTATGCTCCCTTTACAACTATTCTAAATAACCTTCCCAAGAGCTTTACTGCTCCCAATCACTTCACAGGCAACCTGGATGGCTTTGCTATGCTCACAGAATACCTGCATTTATAGCCCTGAGACATGTAAACACTGCTCCCAGTTCACACTTGGTCTCAGAAGTTTAGTGAATGGCTCAAGGGTACACAATTCCTGAGTCTGTACTACTACTGGTGTCATTGATTGCAGATGAACTTACTGCATGGTAAATTTCTCAATTTCTGAGCAAACATGGTTAAAAAGCCTTAAAACAAAACTACTCTGCTCCCTTTATCCAGATTGCAATTTCTTAATACCAAATAGTCATGCCAGAAAGTACTCAAACTATAAAATACTTACCTTGCTAAAAATAATCCATTTAGTCCATTTTCTGCTATAGTAAATAGGATTCACCAAGTCACCATCTGTTATCAGGTACCGATGCTTTCCTGCTGAACAACCTCCATTGCAGCCAACCTGTGCCTGATCTTAACTAAGAATCTGTAACCCCAAATCAAAAGGAATTGTCAAGTATTTCCTGTTTAGATGGAATTGATAGGGTGGGAAGCATTCAACATCTTGCAAGATTAACCTTTAGAAGCTGGGGACTAATTCCATTGGTAGACCATGTCTCATTTATACTGCGGGCTGTGGGGTACTGATCTCTGACCAAACTTTAAATGAGAGGCTGAAGAAGAGGGAAGATTAGGCCATGCAGTGTTTTGTGCTGCTGCAGCTATACTCTTCCCTGTACCCAAGCAAAGTCACGTAGTGTTTGGTCAACAACTGCTGCACAACCGTGCTTAACTTCACAGACATAATTAGATTTGGGTCCCTGCATTTGTTCCCTTCAGGAGATTGGAACCGGGAGTTAATGCAATGTTCAGTCAGTCTTCTTAAACCAAGGCACTCTTTAATCTTAAGGAACTAAACATAAAAGAAAGTGACATTTACAATAATTAATGAGCGTATGCAACTGTCTCGTCTACCTCTTACCAAAAGCATCCCAAGCTTGTATACAACAGCCAAACTTTCAGACTCCATAAGGGTATCTTCCTTGGTCACTTTCCCACAGTCTCCCATCCAGTGTCTCAACAGCTAAGGGTTTTATCTTTTTAACCATTTACAGGCCATCTTTTATGCTTGTTTCTCATCTGGTAGAACGGTTGTGTCATGTGGCAGGAGCTGGAGTAGCTTTTTTTCCTTTATAAATAATATCTCAGACATTGTATTTAACATTAAAATCATGGAAGGAAGTGCATTGTGTGAGGTTTTGCTTATTTCTGTAGCTGTCAGGAAACAGAGCCAAACAAATAAAGTATTCATCGCATTGACCATGTCTTTTAGTAGTTATCCAGACAATTTGTTTGCAAGCCATGTTCATGATTGCCATAAGTCAACCCATTTCCTGATTTCCCTGTTACCTTAACTCTGAAGTACATTGTGAGCCAACAGCACCCAGAAAGCTGAAGTCACTGTTAAGCTAAATAACACCATAATCTAAACTAGTAAAAATGTTCAGTCTCTGTTACATCCTAAACAGACTGGAATAATTAAAAAAATCTTAGGCAAAAAGTCTGTGGAGTTCTAAATCAAAACCACTGAAAAATTTGGAGAAAGAAATCCATTCCCTTCCATATATTTTTGCACTTGGTATGAAATCATACTTACTACATATCAAGTAGATGTCTTTCCTTTTAAAACCATGTGCTAAGTTCAGATGGTTTTTCAGTAGATGACCAGCTTCAGATGTCCAGTGGTAAGACTGCTGGCTGTCTACAAGATAGCAAATGGGGGAAAGAGAAGACCTGGCAATGAAAAGAAAACCTGAGAGCTCTCCAGCACACATATATCAAATGTAAAAGAAAGTGTGCAATATTTAAAACAAAAAGATCTGTCCCAAGCAAATGTACAATGTGGCAGGGGAAAGAGAAGAAGGGGAGGGGAAAAAAACCAAAATTAATAAAAATTTAAGAAATAACCGGAAGAAAATGAGTGAGATGGTTTTTCCTTGAAAGAGAAGAAATATTTAGGTCCTTCTTTTTTTTAAAGGACATAATGTCAGTATTTTTGCTTCTCATTAAAAAAAATAATGTCCATGGGTATTAACAATTAATGAAGACCTTGCTTTTGCAAAGCACATCTAAGCTTTCAGCATGAGTACTCCCACTGATGCAAGCAAGACAAGTTATGAATTAAAATTAAATTATTAATTACTTTTTTAACACAAGTCTTATTTGTGCCATATCCATACTTTGTTTTTTTTAAAAAACCAGCATATTAAAAAAGGTGGCATTTTCTGTAAATCTAGTGACGCTTTGCCTATTCCAGTAATATTAGATTTAGATCTATCTATCTATCCAATTAAGTTAATACTAAAAGCAAGCCTCCATAAATACAACATATTCTTGAAAAGGATTCCAAAGTAATTCACTGTGTTTATTGTAAAGATTTATCAATATCTTTGGAAAGGAAGTTGGGATATGAAGGACTTGGGGGGGCTGGTGGGTGAAAGGCTGGACATGACCCAGCCATGGGCACTCACAGCCCAGAGAGCCAAACGTGTCCTGGGCTGCATCAGAGCCCCGTGGGCAGCAGGGGAGGGAGGGGATTCTGCCCCCCTGCTCTGCTCTGGTGAGACCCACGTGGAGCCCTGCATCCAGCTCTGGGGTCCCAGCACAAGAACACAGTGACCTGTTGGAGCCAGTCCAGAGGAGGGACACAAAGATTGTTGAAAGGATGGAGCTCCTCTCCAATGAGGAAGAGCTGAGAGAGCTGGGAACATTCAGCCTGAAGACAAGAAGGTGGCTTAATTGTGTCCTTCCAGTACCTGAAGGGAGCAAGAAAGATGGAGAGAGACTACTTACAAGAGCATGTAGTGACAGGACAAAGAGAGTAGGTTTATGTTAGATATTAGGAAGAAATTCTTTCCTGTGGTGAGGCACTGAGGTTGCAACTGAGGTGGCAACTGAGGTTGCCAAGAGAAGCTGTGGATGCCCCATCCTTGGAAGTGTTCAAGGCCAGATTGCATGGGGCTCTGAGCTACCTGGTCTAGTGAAAGATGTCCCATGGCAGGGAGTTTGGAACTAGATGAACTTTAAGGTCTCTTCCAACCTAAACCATTCTGTGATTCTGTGATTCTATGGTATGACCAGTAATGAAGCAAAGGCTATAGCAGTGTATGGGTTCAGCAGTCACCCTACCTTCTCCATTACTTCCCTGATACACAAAACATGCAGTAAGACTGAGGTTATATCCTAAAAGATACACTCTTGTAGGCAGTTTCTCTACCTCAGATCAGAGGGGTGTCATATTAATTCAAAACTACAAAAGTATTGAGGAAAAACATGCAAAAAAAGTTTCTGGATTGAGTGTGTTTTTCAGATCGTCTATGTGACCTTTTCAGCATTCTTTTTCTTTCTCAGTTCTGCTTTGATTCTTTCTCTGAAATGAGATGTAGGCTGCCAGCAGTGAAGTAACCCATTTTACAAATCCTGTTGTAGCTCCATCTGTTTTGATTGAACTTTGTCTTTACTTTGTCCCATCTAAAACCCATAACCACTAATTAAATAAATTATAAAATGTAGATGAACTGTCTTGTGACTGATAAGGTTTTTTTAAGAAGCTTACAGTGTGTTTATAGTAAAGCTTGTGTAGAATGAGATCAATTTCTTGTAACATTCACAACATTAAGTATATACTTGTCTAAACAGACTAACTCAATTGTATTATCCTTGCTATATGGCAGTAGTATAGAAAAGCAACCACAGTTGATATTAAGTCATTACTAATGATTTCTAGGTGTAAACTTTAGTTGTTTTATATTTTTATATAGCGTTTTATGTTTGATGTTTTCTATGTCTTTCAAATCTTGAGAACAGATATATTTGTAAAATATTTCAAGAGTGAAAATAATCAGTTGATAATGTGTCAGCAAATTTTCTTTATAGATTTGCATCCCCCTGAATTAATTACTAATATGCTCATCATTGTCTTTATTTCAGTTTTATATATATGTTGTATGAGGTCTGGTGTGCAAAACAGTGATAAAATGTTACATAAGGAGATTTACCTTAATTTTCTTGTCTTTGTGATTTTTTTATACCACTATGGACATTTCTATACTATCAGCTCTTTTTTTTGTTTGTTTCCTTATTAAATTAGTTTTTCATCTTCCTACATAATTATTTGAATTCTGTAAACTACGGAGATGTAGCTCTTGGCACAGTATTTCGTACTGCCAAGAGAATGCTGAAAGAGAAATACAGATGGATAGACTTCTAAAATACTCAGCTCTGATTTATGCATTTCATAAAACCCAGTCACAAGAGCAGAGCTGAGTAAACAGTAGGAAAAAATCTTCATGAAGACATTTAGAAATCCCTCCCTTGACTATAATCGAGTATAATCCCTTATACTTGCTTATCTTAGAAAATATTCAGCAGGATTGGTGTATTGGACGATATCAGTAGGCAGACATGATAATTCTGGTACCAGTATTAGCATTTACATTGAGCCAGAAAATTATTTTTTTCTGTTTACAAGGTCTAGAAAGACACAGTATTATGTAACATGATCACAAAACATACCATAAATAAATGATTAAAATATTAGAGTGAACTATTTTCAAGCAATATAGTACTCAATAGATGTCCACAGAAAGGTGTTTAAATAATGAAGAAGTGATACATACGTTCACCAAAATGGGAGGGCAATGGTTTTTGGTATTCTGAGGTCCTTTCATCTGAGACTTTTCCTGTTGAATCAACAAAAAAGGAAAATCATATTTGTTTTTTATCAAGCTAAACTTATTTTTGTCAACGCTTCTTGAGATTGAAATAGGACATAGAGAAGTTCTGGTCCATTTAACAAAAAATGGATCTTTTAGGCCTGAAACAGAAAGTTTTGTTTTGGGACACTCATTTGAGGAAAAATAAGAGCTCATAAAACTGGACTATGAAGAAACATCCTTTTATTCAGGCTTACAAGGCCTGAGGAGACCTCATGTCAATGCCTCACATTTATGGAATGCCTCTTGACATGTAAGGAAATATTTTATAGAAGGTGAAATAGCTCACTCAAGAAAACTCCATGAGCTCCTAGCTAGAATACTTGGCAGAAGCCAGGTTTAGTTTTCTTTCTGCCTTAATTGAAACAGAGAAGCAACGAACCTTCAGCTCCACTGTTTGAAATCCCTCGGGAGGATCCCAGGCCCTTGCTCAATGTTTTGGTTTAGACGAAGAGAATCAACTTTACAAGCGCAGAGCAAGGGCACTCATCTGAGAGCTGGGTATTTATGGCACTCTGTTCAGGAGCGTAAGATCTGTCTCCTGAAGAGGAAGGAACTCAGTTCAACTTTCCCGTATCTGGAGTGAATGCACAAGCCACATTATTCCATGAAGGAGAAGATTATCTTCTGCTGGAAAAAAAATAGCCTATTCATGCATTTAACCAGAATAAAAAAGTCAAAATCTCCCTTAGAAGGCATTGCTCTTACTTGATAAAAAGAGCAATTGTTCATATACCACTCTGATACTCTCCTAGGAAGGAATAAGTAAGAAGAATGTCCAAGGAAAATGAGACATAATTTGAGCACCTTTGGAGTTTGGAAATCCTTACTTTTCAGAAACTTGTCAATTGACATAGTCATTAGTGTTTTCAAGGCCACGTTCTTTGAACTAGAACATCGAGTGAGTCAAAATATGATCAATAAAAATCGCTGTAAAATACAAGATTTTTAAGCATGCACTCAAGCAGGAGAACAAATGCAAAAAAAGAACAGAGATAAAAGAAAAAAAAAATCCCTACTAAACTTTGAATGTGAATTTTTATGCGAATGTCAACAACAGCCACTACAACATACTACAGAAGGCACTTTCTTCCTTCCCCTCCCCACTTCCTCCCCTAAAATGATGATGAAATTTCACAGGTTCAGTTCAAGCTTCCACAGTCAACTTACCTTCTACCTTTGCCTGTGTGTTTTAAGCCCCTTTGCCAGGGTACCATTTGAGCTTGTGCAAACAGTGAGCTGATGCAGGGAATGAAACTGAAAATCAGGTATAAATAAAAAGCTATTTTCAACAAGATCAGCTCTTGAAATGGCTTTTTGCAAAACTGTATACTGACTCAAGAGAGGGGACAGGACTAGAGCAAAGCGCACTGGTCAGTTGTAGCTTCCCTGAGAAGTTTCCCTAGTCCAGGCGTCATCGTGCATACACTGATTAGAGCCAAGAAGTCTACTCACCCCTTGCACAGGCAAGAACATAAACATTATGGTCTAAAACATAAACTTTTCACTGAAGTACAGAATATGTCACTTCACATCAAGAGTCCTAAAAAACGCCGGCTGAGCTGTACTGCTGAAACATTTGATGTGATGACCAAGTAACTCATCACAAAGTGGGGTTTTAGAAAGCAGAAGGCCACATAACATGGTGCAATTGTCTCAGTTACTTCCTAAGACACAGGTGATCAGAATAGCTGGAGTCTGGAGATGAGTAAGCTGCCAAGTGGGAAAGGACACAAAATACCCAGGAAGGAATGGTCCTCATAATGTAAACATCAGTCTCCATTTTTCAGACAGTCCAGGAACAGATCTGTGTGTTCCAGTTTATGAGGGCACAGAGCCTCGAGTCAAGCCTCCTTGCAGCCTGCAATAACAAACGTCACTGTCTCACCTAAATAGGCACCAGCAGTTTTGATTATGTGAGCTTCCTGCTGGATGATCCACAGAAGCAAACTTTGTTAAGACCATCCCTGACTTCTGTCCTCCTACTTAGAGAGGAGTGGCAATACTATCAAATAAATTGTTCTAAACACCATTTGTGAAGAATATATTTCAGAAGAAACATTGCAGGAAAAAAGAGGCATAGTTACTTGCTGTACAAGCATTTAATCACAAGTTCAGAAACCAGGCTTCTTTAGTAGCATATGCTCCATTAAATTCTTCACATTTTAAAATTATGTATTTTTGTGTGGCCATGTTACATTTTAAGAAAGTAATGTAGCATTCCTCATTCTTCAGAAATAAATGAGTGTGGAGACCTGTATACTTGTATTCATTCTTTGGCTGCTGCGGTATTCAGCTACAGACTTTAGTCAATTTATCTACATTATTCTGAAGTATTTTTTAATGGTAAAGACAGTGTATTGGCATCAAGCTTCACACTGTGAGTGCAAAGAATAAAGCTTTTTATGTGCCTGTTTGCAGCTTTCTCTAATTATTTCTTGTGTTTACTTTCTCATTTACATCCAGAAATAACCAGCAGAAAAGTTTATGCTTCAGAACTTCATACCACTACTAAAATGTAAAAAGAATTTGGTAAGATTTGCTAAATCCCACCTTGATATCTAACTGTCTCTGAGATCATAGCAAATAACAGACATCTGAGTAAGAAGCCCTTTAATTGTATGCAATCAGAACTATTCAGTTAGATATCTGAGGCCTTTTATATTCATTATTTTTGAAAGCTAAAAATTGCTTTTTGGCTGTACATATTCTTTCAGTTCTAGAACTTCTCATCAGGTTGATTGGTACAATTTTATTTTTCTTGGAGTCTTCTGAGACATGGGGGGACTTGAGGGCTTTGGGAAATAAGCGTGTGGGGCTCAACACAACAGGTGAACAAGAAAGGAAATGTGGTAGGTACATAAGCCAAGTGGACAGCAGAAGTGGATGGTTTCATTTGAATTTAAAAGTTGCCTCACATTTTATTATTTGTCCCTCAGCAACTGTGCTTTTATAGCAGAATCTTGAGTTCTGGATCATTTCTTCCAAGAAACACCCACCTCGTCTCTTCAATGGTATGCTGATCACTGCTATAGGTAGTACCACCTGGCAAAAATTGTTGCAACACTCAGAGCTGGGGGTAGGTAACTGTAGAGAATAAGGCTCCTGTAGACTCCCTAAGCTACTGTCTCTACAGCTGCTATAGCTGCTCTCTATAGGCAAGCTGCCTGTCCTACTAAAGTGCATGCCCGTGTTCTGAAACTCATTCCCCCCTTTCTGACTAGTTGCAAATGTCATGAGGTAATCAGAGCTTCCTTCAGTGCTGTGGGCTGGACGTGTTCCCAGACTACCTGTTTGTTTCTGCCTGCCACGCCTTCAAGTTTCGTACATTCTTCACTGCTGCTGCTGCCTGCCAGGCTGCGAGCTCTGCAAGCAGTCATACAGAAGACTTGAACTCCATCTTGCAGAGATTTCCTTCAACACTAGGAATAGGGATGGGGGAAGGGGAACAAAAAGCAATGACAGATTTCCTTTGAAAGGCATGAAGTTCATACAGCTGAAGTATACAGTAAAACAAGGGCACAGCCAATGTGACTGCACAATGTCCAGGCTGGTAGAAAATACATTGGATGAATTGTTGCAGAAAGAACCTACAGATACTCTGTATGGCTACAGTCAAAGTCTATGCTTTGAGATTAAGGAAGCAAAACCTCCTACAGACACTAGAGGACCAGATGGAGTCTGACTCTCTTCTGCTGGTGTCATAGTTTAACCTTGATATTCCAGTTCAATAGCATCTCCCTGGTAAAAGTATATTATCTTTCAAAAAACAGTATGATTACATAGCTCAACTTAAGGAAGCACCTGTGGTTATTCCCTTCTTCCCCCCCCATATAGGTTCTTGATCATGCACATATCTTTCAAATACTACTTTACTTTCTCATAGGCATGAGAGATTTCCTCTTTCTGAATTAGATCGTTACTACTCATTATTGTTTTTGGTTTTGAGGAAAAGAAGAAACACTCCTGGGTATTTGAAAAAAACATATACATGTCCACTTGTAGTTTCAGCAAAACCAAGTAGGAGGGTTTGTGTAAAACTATTATTTTGTGGTTAATAAACAGCCATCTGTATATACAGACTGTACTCTACTGGGTTGTAATGAAAGTTCCACTAATATTGATGAAGGGCAGCATCATCAGATAAGAACTCTTTGTCCCCTTGCACATGCAAGACTTACGGCTGGCAACTCTTTCTGTATTTTATATAAGGTTCATGGCATATGTTGCATACGATCTAGTAATGCAATCTTAAAGAATGAAATAAAAAGTATTAGGTTTTAAATATATATCATGGCAAAGAGTTATAATCCAAGAACGTGTTAACAGAAAACAATGGGAAAGACTGACTGCAAGAGATAAGACAGTTCAGAGACTAGTAAGAATGCAAAAAAAATAAAAACAAGCAAGGGAGATCTTGCACTGAAGACACTAATTTTGCCTCTGTCGTTTTATTAATATTCTCTGATGCCTGTTCAGAAGTTCTCAGATCTAATACCATTTTGTTCATCCCTAAAAATACAGCCAATTATGGTAAGTAATAAGTTTACCACCACTGTTTAGTCTGTCGCAGTAACACACATTTTATTTTTTCTCCAAAGTGAACTATAAGCAGTTTTCTGTGTTCTCAAATGACCATGATGTATCTGTCAAATCTGATTTAATCCTGCTACTGGCAGTTCCCAAAGGAAGTGACTGGGGATGAGCCCCTTCAATGCTTCTCTTAATCTTGATGTTTCGGTCCTTGAAATTATTTACAGTTTCTGACTTACATGAGAATTTTAAACATGGCCATCAGAAAGGACTAGACATCTTCAAAAGCATCAGCCAGCCAAACTCCTTGCATTAGCTTATTTGTTGACCTCTCCAAGTCTTCCCAGCTTGGAATGATTCTATTTATGTGCATGTTATTTACTGGCACTTTCTTAAATTATGTGAAAATCCTTCCTCCTGGAAATGTCTGGTTGATTTTCATCATAGTTCAAGAAATGTACTTGGTTATGGCACAATTAACTTTGTGTGCAAGCTTCATTATATTCTGCAAAACCAAAATGCCATCTGCTTCAGTTTATAATACTTCTACACTATGCTTTCTTCTGTCTTCTACCAAGGAGCCTCAGGAAGAAAACGTAATTTTTGAAAGGAACACTGCAACTAGAAGAGACTTTTTAAGAAACCACTGCCAAACCTTAAAGAGGCATAAACTGATGACACATTGCATGCATAAAAATATAGGCAAAATGCTGACTATTGTACAACATGAGCAGTTCTTACTGAGGCTTAAAAGTAGTGGGTGAGCAAAATCGTATACAGAGGTGTATTTTTACTTCAAGAATCACTAGAACAGTAAAATCAAAGATGAAATTATTTTACTTCGATTATATGTTGTTAGCCAGATTTCAATGCTCTATGTCAGGGGAAAAAAAACATAATTAAAGGGATAAAAACTACCATATTTCTCCTTGGACCTTTTTTTTTTTAGCTGAAATGAAAAACTAAAATCCTTGACTGTTATCAAAATCAGACTTTCTTGAATGGGAATAAAAGAGGATATGTACAGACTGAACCATGTAAAAGTGCTTCAGTTTTGAGGAGATTCACAGTGACAATAATAAAAGAGTTTGCCTGTATTGAGGCAATGGAAGATTACTTTTTCTGAATAAATTACTGTGTGACTCCTTAAGAGAAAAGGTAACCCTCAGGAGGTATGTAACCATCAAACGACAGCTAGTACAAACCTGGGCCAGATCCAGCGAAGAGAGAGGTCCTTCATGTAGGTGTTCAGAGAGGAATTATCTACTCAGCCTGAAAACAGCATTTAGCTGGCACCTTACCTTGCACTCAGTCAAATGCCACCAAGTGCCACGGGCTGTGTGTTTGATAGGCATCACTCAAAAGGGCGCTGTGCATCACATGCTCGTTTTGATGGGACTGAGGTGACGGCACTATAATCCTCCTGCACATGCCTCTGTGTTTCCAGGGTGGGGTTTTTAGCACTGCAAAGAACCAGCTCCCTTCCCGAGGGCAGCCAGTCTCCTAACACTAGCTCCATGCAGGACAGCTGGGGGACCTGCAGCCCTGCAGCAAGTCCCAGGAGCCAGAGTTAAGGATCAGCAGGTAGGACACTACTGTGAGGCACAGACACTGCTCCAAGTTCTTGTCCTCCCCGGGGAATGTCCTGAGCCCCCATCTCACCTTGCAGGTGAGGCCTCCCCACCTGCAAGCCCCTGTTCAACAGCTGAGATTGAGGGGCTGGCAGGAACATGAAAGGGATTTAACTTCACAAGGCCCTTTTCCTGGTCTGTGTTTCAAGGTCCGTTATTAATTAAACTGTCATCAGATGAAATGCTTATGTAATGACTGGAGTACTCAAAGATGCTTGAGCTACCCAGAGTGCCTTGAACACCTTGGGGCATGGGCTCAGCACCTTCCCCTGCTAATGGGGCTTCTGCTTCCCATCAAAGGGCTGAAAAACATTTCCACCACAGGAAAAACATGAGTTGATACCTACTGATAACACTTTCACTCTAAAAGTAAAACTTGAAATATGAAATGAAATAAAAAACTCAATTCCTGATTCTGTTTCAAGAACAGTTACTGAATAAAGTACATAAATGTGATTTAGAGTATTTCCAGTCACTCCCCAGTGAGTGCTCTGACCACGTGGCCACAGATTCATGCCCTTTTTCAGTCTGCCTCTTTCACCCCATTAATCTTTAATTATGCTGTAACAAATGTGAAAGCTACTTCAGAGCAGGTGGAGAGACAGGGATGGGGCTGGTGCCTGACCTGGTACAAGAACCAGTATCATTTCAGTGCTATCCAACTCTGGGATTTTATCCCACTTTGGACATTGAGAGGATGTAATTTCACAGTTTCTCACCCATCAACCAACTCAGGTCAGGGTCAATCCCTAGGACATATCTCTGTATCTACTCTACATCTCTGTATCTACTCTAATTATAAAGGTAGAAAGTGCAATTTAGTTGTGATGTTGGTATCAATGACTTACCTTGAGCATGCAGTATCTGGTTATGTATTTTAAGTACCATATGAGAGAGACAAAGGCAGGTTTGTTTTACGTTCTTCCTTAAGAAAACCAATATATTCTGAAGTGTCTGTACAAGCATAGCTACCGAAACAATGAAAAAATTTCACAAAGCCAAAAAGGTACAAAAATAAAAGCACTGTTGAACCTAGGACAGAAAGTACCATTAAAAGAACAAAGCCCTGAAGAGTCTCACGACAAACATGAGGGATAGGGAAGAATAAAGACAATCCCTTATTGGGAGGGGGAATGTGAGACCTGAAAAGATACAGATTATGAGAGACTTCAAGCATAAAAACATATGCAAACTGCTGACTGTAGTACTGAATCCAGCATAATGATAGATGAGCAGATGTTTATGTGCGGGAGTACATAAAATCCTTGCTTCTACAAAATAAGTAATTGGGACAAAATCTGGAACAACAATTGGATTGTAAACCGAGAATGTAGTCGAAGCAAAAACAGGAAAAAAGAACATGAGTCTTATCCTAAGGAACAACTTTCTCAAGTCTCGACTTTTCTCACCATGAAGAGAAATGTGGAAAACATTTAATTCATGGTGGTTTGGGCAGACACAAAAAGAGGGGGGAAAAAAAAAGATAAATAATTAGGCACACCAAAAAACATGGAGATACCCAATGACTTTTTTCCCCAGAAGTGGTTTCCCTACTTTTCCCACTATATCCTTTTTGTTGGATGTTGTACACAACATGAAGCATCTAGCACTTCAAGATGCTGTGCCCAGCAAACTTTAAACATCTGACCCAGACTTTTGCATTTTTTTTCCTCCTTAAAAGAAATGAAAGCTCTCAAAAGCTCCTGTACTGCATTTTTTCACAATGTATTTATCACCATCACTAGAACTCTGGAAATATCACCTACAATTAGATAAGTAAGGCTTTGCTTTACTAATTACTAGATTACAGGAATGTCCTCAGTAGCATTTAGGCAGATATGCTAGGATTAGCTGTAGCATTCAAGTGTTTGAAATAAAGCACTTTAATCTTTACAAGAAGGAATCAAGGCATTGTTTCTAAGGCCATCTCATTTTGTATAGATAGCAACAAAAAGAACTCCTTGCCACATTCAGTATTCAGCATCTTCTCAGATTTCTAAGTGTTTTAAATTCACCTGTCACCATCTAAACTATTATAATAGGCATGAGAGATGAATAATGGTTTCAAAAGTTGAGTTGATGTAACCATGATCAGAAATAACAGCAAAAAATCACACAGTCCATGTTGAAACATTCACATTTCTCTATCTGGTCATACGACTGTTGTTCATCATCTTGCATCTTGCTATCAAGAGGAAATGTACATTCATAGCCCAGAAAACCAACTTGGGCTGCATCAAAAGCAGTGGGACCAGTAGGCTGAGAGGGGATTCTGCCCCTCTGCTCTGCCCTTGCATGTGCCCACCCGGAGCACTGCATCCACTCTGGGGTCCGCAGCACAGGAAAGATGTAGACCTGTGTCTTGGGGTGACTTTATGATGTGTATCCCCTATCACTGCTCCATGCCCAGAAAATCAGTCCTGTGCCTTTCTGTGCCTTTAAACTGAGCTGAGAGATGGGAGAGAGAAAAAACCGAGCAAACTTTTCAAACCAGTTGTTCAAGGACACAGATACACACTTCTCTGCGTCCTGCTGCAGCAGCAAGAGCGGAGGAAGCACCCCTCTTGCTTTTCAGCCGGCTTTTGGCTCCTTTTCTCCAGAGGGAGACAGAGTTGAACTTTGTTTTCCTGCGACTTTGGATTTTCCCTTCTCTTCTGGACTGTTTCAACATCAGAACACATTGGGAGAACTTTCCACCGAGGCCCCAGAGGTGGGCCCACGCCGACCCAGCTCCGAGGAGAAGGAGAGAGACTACACCTATAGAAGGACTCTGAAATCTTCCCAGGTTTCTCTCTATAGCGAGGGGTTTTATTATTCAGCATTGTTACCCTTTTCCTGTGTGTTTGTTAAATAAATATGTTTATTATCTCTTTCACTTTCCTCAGAGGAAATTTTTTTTTTCCCAAACCTGGTGGGGGAGGGGTGGTTGTAACCTGCCTTCTATCAGAGGTATTTTCCTCCAAATTTGGCCAAACCGGTACAACCTGCTAGAGCGAGAGTAGAGGAGAGCCACCGAAGTTATCAGTGGGCTGACAGATCAGTTGGGGTTGTTCAGCCTGGAGAAGGAAAGGTTCTGGGGAGACCTTATTGTGGTCTTTCAGTACCTGAAGGGGGCTACAAAGAGAGCTGGTGAGGGACTTTTGACAAGGGTGTGCAGTGACAGAACAAGGGGGAATGGCTTCAAACTGAAACAGAGCAGGTTCAGATCGGATATTAGGAAGAATTTTTTTACTGTGAGGGTGAGGAAGCACTGGAACAGGTTGGCCAGAGAAGTTGTGGACTCCCTATCTCTGGAAGTGTTCAAGGCCAGGTTGGATGGGGCTTTGGTGTAGAGCAAGGTGTCCCTGCCCACGGCAGGTTTGGAACTAGGTCATCTGTAAGGTCCCTTCCAACACAAACCATTCTGAGATTCAATATTGTGAGTAAAATTCAGTTACTAGGAACACTGATGTTATGACTATGACTTTTACTAAATGTATGATTTACCTCAACCAGTGGTAAAACCTCCACTCAAAAAAGCAAATCTTAAAAAAAACCCAAACATACAGTATCTTCCAGCAAGGACCAAGAACAATTTTTTACATTTGAAACTACACAGTTCTTTAGATGTCTCGAGAGAATGAGGACTTCTCCTTTTGCTTACAGGTCAGCAGTCAAAATGAGCTTGTCAAAGCAATGAGTGAATGCTGTTACCTTCATTAAAGTATTCGGTACTTTATACAGTGCACTATAAATTCTTGTTGCATTCTGAGCTTTCTATGCCAAAACTTTATTGCACTATAGGGACTGCAAGCACATTGCAGTCTATAAGGATAATTTTAGCACTTTTAAAAACAACTGGAATACTTACTTTTAGACATGTCCCACCTAAAAGAAGAAATAGTAAGCTCAGAAAATGTAAAGCTAGCATGGGCTGCTGATCTGTTTTTGAAGGAAGATGCCTTTAAAACCAGTTTTTGAAGGAAGATAGCTTTAAAATGAAAGGATGCAGTGAGTAAATGTGTGAGTGTCCCATGTAATAACAAAACACACTAGGATTCTAAACCTGGTTGAAAACTACACACAAAAAAGTACATTATTTATTGTAATGCCATCAGATTCTCATCTGTTTAAAATAGTACCATACATTGTAGTCCCAGGAATTTCTCTGCAGTTTCAAAGACAAACACAAACAAGGGAACTACAGTTTAAAAGTGTCTTCCCAGTGCTTACTAAGCATGGACCAACCATCTCTGAATGTCTTGGATTCTAACCTGCTGGTATATGGTGTCCAAACACAGCTTGGCTGTAGGGGTGTTTGCAACCAGGCACTGTGCTGTTGTTTGGAGCTGGAATTCAGGAGATACACAATTTACAATGAGTATCAGGAGGAGATCAAGTTATCCTGATAGGGCTGAGTCCTTTCCAATAAGGATTTGTGTCATAAATAGACGAAACAAGATGGTGTGCTAGTTTTGGACATCAAAAAGAATTGAGACATCAGGAGAAATTTCTTCATGGAGAGGGTTGTTAAACATTGGGATGGACTGCTCAGGGAGGTGGTGGAGTGATCATCCCTCGAGGTGTTCAACAAATGACTGGAAGTGTCACTTAGTGCCATAGCCTAGTTGACAGTGTGGTGAACAGTCAAGGATTGGACTCGATGGTATCAGAGGTCTTTTCCAACCTAAAGGATTCTGTTATTCTATGAATAGGATAGTCTGCTAGCTCATTAGACAGAGCTGAGGTTCAGAAATGCACTTGCCTAGCCAGAAAGCATAACTGTGCCCTACATTAAGTGCAGCACAAAGTGGGAAAAAAAAGTCAAAACAAATCCAATTTTATTTTCCAATTTATTATTTCCTAATGATAAACATTTGTAATGAGATTTACAAGATGAGAACTCAGAGAAGGGCAGATTTGGTATGATTTTAAGATATATGTTATTCTTGTTTGTCTTTAAAAGAGAAAGCTTTTTCTTAGTACGTATCAGTGATTTCTGTTATACATAAATTTAACCCACTACTGATTCACTGCAGATATGTGCACTTTTTGTTAGCTTAACAGAGCTTACTGAATCGAAAAACAGATACTGATTTAAAAACATGTTTACTGGAAGACAGACTGTGACAAAAGTCAATTTATCTTCCAGCTAAGTAGAGATCACCTTCCTTCCCAAAATAAAATAACTGCCACTACCCATCTACTCTCTACTGTCACTGAATCCTGCATGCTTGCATGTCAGTATATCCCTATCAGCAGTGAAGTTACCTGGGGATAATGAGGCAGAACCTGTAAAAAGGAGGTTTTCTTTCCTGAAGACTTGTGCCCCAGGGCAGTTACTGGTATCTGTGAAAGAAAACTGATGACTTGTCATTATCATTCAAAAAGTTAACCTTGCATTGGAGAAAGGATTTTTGTTTCTATTTAAGCCTTATTTGCATACTCGTTGTTAGCTGGGTTTTATATAAACATGACTAGTTTAGATATCTCTACACTGTTTTCCAGATACAGACCCAAACCTGCACTCAAGCCGAAGTTCATCCATGCCAGAAGTACATGGACTTTGGGCAAGATTCAGCCATTGCTAATAGGACAGCAAATCACAGACCACTGTTCAGTATGACCCCAAGCACATTCCTGCCTGCTCTCTAATCAGTGCCTACTGACAGTGAAACTGCTACCTCAAACTGTGAAAAACAGTGCATGATTCCAACAAGGCAGTTTTTTGTGCCTGTAGTTCACATTCTAAATGTATTCTACAGACAGCATTTTCTCTCTACGTCTATGAAGGAAGAAGAGTGATAAAAAAAATCACAGAATAAACTTAGTTTTAGGGATGATATTCAGATTTCCTATCTCATCTTTTCCAGTAAGAACTACTACTGCTGACTGCACTTGTTCATTCAGATAATACTCACATGCACACACATACAAAATGGCAAAGCTATTGCAGATATGTAACACCAAGAGAAAAAGAAAACAAATGTGCAGTTTAGAAACGTTCTCTAGCTTGTGTTGTAAGAGGGAAAATGTACCAAACACTGCACAAAGGCCTTATCTGAATAAGAGGCATAAAAGTGCTACTTGATAGCCCTGCTGTTCTCAGTAAAAATCTTCTGGAGAAATGCTTGCTCAGTTCCCAGAGAAACTCAGTCCTTTTGTGAGAGATCTCCCTTTTGTACTTTTCTTCCTTTTTTAAAAGCCCAGAATTTTAATTTTTTGGAACTACAGAGGATTTCTGTTTAGGACTAAATGTGGACAGTTATACTGTGAATCAGATAAGCTGCATACTTGGCAGACAAAGAATTGGAAAGTGTGATGCTTCCGGCTTCAGTTGACTTCAGGTTGCCATTACAAGATCATGTCTCTTTTGAAAAGTTTCTGTTCTGAAAATCTCCAAGTGTAGATTTTTTGAGCGTTCACAATGTCGCACAGTATGTGTTTTAGGAAAACATAGATAGTAAAAATGTCCCCTCTTCTTCTGGTATCAACTTAGCAGCACCAAAAAGTACATGAAAAGAGATTCAACTAAAAAAAAAAAAAAGTGAAATAAGGTAGCTGAAAGGTCATGTCATGGTTTAACCCCAGCTAGCAACTCAGCTCCACAGCCACTCACTCATTCCTCCCCCCACAGCAGAATGGGGGAGTGAATCAGAGGAATACAAGTGAGAAAACTCATGGCTCAAGATAAAAGCAGTTTAATAGGGAAAGCAAAAGCCACACATACAAGCAGAGCAAAACAAGGATTCATTCACCACTTCCCATTGGCAGGCAGATGTTCAGCCATCCCTAGGATGGCTGGTGGGATGGGATAAGGTGCAGAAAAGGCCTTGATATTAAGCACTGCTCAGCAATAACTAAAACATCTGTGTAATACCAGTACTGTTTTCAGCAAATCTGAAACACAGTCCCATGCCAGCTACTGTGAAAAAATTTTTATTTACCCCAGTCAAAACCAGCACATTCATCACTCAGTCTGACAATGAGATAAAATTGTTTTATGGACCACATTATATTCCTTGTTACAATCTGATATAGAGATGCCCTTTCCTTGCAAGGTTCTCTGTTTCTTCAGTAGTACACCTGTACTGCTTCTACCTAAGACATCACAGAACATGCTTGGAGGGTCTGTTACATAGTGCAAAAGTTTTCATGGGTAATGCATGGGCAATTTTTTTTCCTACTAGGAAGGAAACACATGATTTCAGAGTTTCAGTGGGCAGAACAACTTTTGCAGTACACAATAGCTGGAAAATTACTGTACTGTCATGAGAACTGCCTAAGAACTGTTCTCTCTTTCACTGTTCAAGCATGAGGCTACAGAGGAGCTGTAGAAATAGTGATGAATTACACTGAACTGATAAAACTGATATGTACTATCATCATGCAGGAGGCTTGTCCATGCCCATATAGAAGCTTCATAGAATGGGTTGGGTTGGAAGAGAACTTTAAAGTGACATCTAGTCCAACCTCCCTTATCAAGATTAAATGAAATGGTGACTAAGAAAGGTGTGTGAAAAGAGTATCATTTATTTTCCAATCACTCTAGTCACAGATTTCTGGCAGTCCCTTCTGCAATACAGATTTATTCTCTTATTTTCCTACTACTAAATTCAATTAACTTGCTGCATGGAGTTCATGGTCTCTGTGTGAAGTAAAAACTATTTAATTATTACTTTTAAAAATGTAATTAACACCTGCACTGCCCCCGGCTTGATGCATTATACTAGTGAAGTACCACCATCCTCAAGAGTTTATAACTGAGAGAGGAAAAAGACTCAATGTAATTTAGAATTAATAAGCTTTGTCTTTACAACTTTATGAGAAACTTGAAATAATTTTATGGAACTTTCAAGCACGTTTAAAGGAAGCATGTATCAATACGAAACTATAACTGAAATCTTATTTCCAGTTTGAAAATCCCAGGACAGTTCAAATGTAGAAGTGATCACACCACTTTTACAGTAAAGCTGGCCAGTATTTTTCGTAAACTTAGAAAAGACACCTCTGTAAGAAGCTTTTAATTAACAAAAATAGTAGTTTTCATAGTTGATACACTAGCTGCAAATCAAGAAGATCTGTAACCATGAAGCCCCTACAGATCTACAATCAAATCCTTTGCAGAGGTCCTAGAGGATAATAAAACTTAAACAGCAGTTTTTCAGGTCTCTCATACTTGGAATCTAATTTCCAACAATGCCAATGTATAAAAGTGCTCAAACACTTGTTTTCATCAAAATGACTGGGTTCACAGAGCTGTCTGCTGCCTCAAATGCTCACCTGCAATCTGCACTGTGTGTTAGAGACGGCAACTCACATCCTTCCCAAGCCAAGTCCAAACATGTCTGTACAAAGGGCATGGTTTGCTCTCTCCTAAAAGAAAGAAGAGCAATAAAGGTCAGCAGGGAATGCCTCTGACTTTTTCAGTGCACCCTAAGTAGCCTTTTCTATCTACTCAGCTTTATCCTTGGAATCAGAAAGAACCTGGCACGGGGCAGAAAAAACTAGAAAAGAATAGTCAAATGTAACCCTTTTCCTGGGTTATCTTGGGTGAGCCACTGTGTTCACTGGACTTAACTCTACCCACGAGGCTGAGGACAAACACATTAAATGTTGTCAAGCATGGGAACAGAGTCCACATGGATGGATCACATTTCCTTCTGACAGACTTGTTTCAAACCTTGTGAGTCAAACTGAGGAATGTAAGTAAACTTAATAGTTGGAATGACTTCATATCCTCAAAGTAGACTGTTTAACATCTTTATCTGAAACATAATTTTCCAGTAAATAACTATGCAGCCCTTAGCAGTATGTTTTCTAAAGCCCTACAACTGTCAGATACAATTTACTGTTCTTCTTATATATTTAAAAACCAAATAAATTTTTTTTTCTTATAAGAAACTGTCTTAGTAGTACTAACTCTAATTTGTGGCTGAATCAATCAAAATCCAATAATTACATTAAACTAATTCTTACACTAGATTTTGAAATGCTATGATACAGTTAACTATTGTTTCCAGTAACTCTCACAACCAAAAGAAGGCAAAACACACTACAGAGGAAGCTGGAACAACGAAAAATGAAGAGATGCCTTTTTTTTTCCTGGCATTTCTGAAGTTTACAAAATGTGAAGTAAAATTCATAGATCAGCTAGGATAAGTTGGTATCAGTTATTGTTGGAGAAATATTACCTTAGCTCTGTAGATTTTTCCCTATTGATACACTGTGCACATTCTTCTCTTCATTAATAATTTTGTAATTAATTTTTATATTGAAAGGTAAAACTCAATTAGAATAAGTTATCTTTGTATAATCCTCCCACAGCTTACTGAGAACAGAAGTATTTGGAAATATATTAACAATTCCTGAATCATACCTAAACTTAAAAACTACTTATGATTATTCTTTTTCACTTTGAAATTCACATTCTATACACCAATATATTTTAGGCTACTTTCACTGCTAAATATGTATATGTATGTTTTGTCTCTGGAAATATTATCCAAGTTGTAATACAACCCTGATAAATCCTTTGTGAAAACGCCTTGCAGAACAAATCTGCTGTTAAAAAGTCACACTCAGAAGTTCATCTTTGAACTCCTCTGGTGTGACATAATCTCGGCTGAAAAAGCCATTTTAACTCTATTATTACCAGTGTCAAATAAAATTTATGTACTTACAGGACTCAAAAGATACATGAGATGACTCATAGCTCAGGAGCTCCTCTCATTGATCCCACTGGACACTTCTAATGAAGGGGTATACAGCTCTGGATGAAAATTACTCCCATGCAGAAGTAAAGAGTGAGTATCACTTTAGGCACCAGAAAAACAGTAGGATTATGATGCATATTCAGCCAGAAAAAGCAAATATGGGGAAAATAAGTATTCCATAAATTCTTAGCATGCAAACCCTGAGTCCTGATAATCACTCTTATGGCAGCAGGCAAGTAATTTGCTCAATATTGAGGATCGGATGGCTTTCCTTCCTTTGTCTGAACTCTGTTTGCTGCCTGACATTTTTCTACTTCTCCAAACAAAATATTTGCAGACTGGAAAATGGCCCTTCCCTATGCAAAGAACTAGAAATGTTTGCAGACTGTTTTGTGTTAAAATAGTGCTTTCCTTCACACAAGAAGACAATTATCCAAGACTACCTCTTTCTGAACCAACATACTTTTTTCTAATTAAAGTACTAAGCTATTCAGTTCTAAGTATGCATCATTTCAGTGAGTAGTTAAATAGTTCTGTATCTGCTACATAAATGTTGAATTTGGGTGAATTAAAAACTAGCTGAATCATCACTCTTAAAACTGAATCTTCTCTTTAACAAGAAGAGTATGGTACAATAAGCATGGATATATTCCTGTAGTGTGGGAATTCCAGGGTACATTTGCTTGTGCTGTCTTGGATGGTGTTGTTCTACCAACATGTGTATGGATTATTAAAATTTCGGAGAGTGAATACGCACATTCATTCAGATTCTCTATTGTTAGGTATGTGCCATGCACACAGACTGAGTTCTCTGCCTCTGTGCTGATGAGAACAGGGGCATATCTTACCTCCCTTCTGCAAAGTTTTGATGTGATCAAATGGCAGCATAGTTCCTTCCACTTCAGTTCTTTGTTTTTGGCTATGATGGCTCTGTAGTCAGTAAAAGTGCTGAAGACTGTATTATGGCTTTTGCAACCTTTTTCATCTTTCTTATTTCTGCTCCCTCACTGGGAGTAGAAGACCTGTCATTAGAGGAAAAAAAAAACCCTTAGCTTTCATTTAAGAGACAAAAGAATTAAATGGCAAAAGACTAATAAAAACTGTTTAAAGTCTCAGGATTTTGGAATTACAAATAACACTTTTAGTTACACAGCTTTCTCCACTTTTTTTCACTGCAGTCTGCTTTTCTCCTTCTAAATTAATACATAAAGACTAAAGGAAAAAAATGTTCAAAGTAAAAGGATGCTGTCAGAGTTTCTAAAGTTCACTGAAGTTTGCTCATAAATAAATGGAGTTGGTGTTTAACTTGATTACTTCCCTCCACCAGGGAAGGCTTATGCCACTTAACTTGTTACTTATTTTTTGCTACCTTATCTTCAGGTTTTATCTTCAGAATTACAAACATATTTCCAAACCAAAAAAAAATAAAAACAAAAAAGGTGAAACCAAGTTTCTGTCAACTACCCGAAAAAAACCCCAAACAAACTACAAAACCCCCCAGGAAAACCATAAAACACATAATTTGGATGAGAATAAGTCTACAGTCTGTCACCATACCCTCAAGAAACAGAAAGTTTTCACACCTTGATTATGCCAGGGCAGGTGCCCCAAGTAGCCCAAATTCAATTACATCAGTAGGGCCTGGTTCTTCAGACAACTTAGTGCTCCTGCTTATTGGTGATAATTGAGCGAGTACTGCAGCAGAATAGAGGACACCTTCATATATAATTTATATTATATATAAAATTTTCATGATTTTTTATTGTTGCCACAAAAGAGAGGCTGTTTCTAAAAGTCTGAAAGGCTGGAAAATGGAGAATTTGTGAAAAAGAAAGACTTATCAAAAGTGACCTTTGTGCTGATATGAAAGCAGTAGGTGAGACTCACCTGTGTGCCTTCAGCATAATTACAATTAGAGTAGTTGTTCTCAATTCGTATTCAGATTTAGAGTAATTGTTCTCAAATTGCATTCAGACCAGAGGCTGCCTTACTTTTACTGTATATTACTGTAATGAAGGATACTGCCTCCCTTGATATCCAGTCCTGTTTGAGACATTTATAATACCTCCTGCAAATTTTGAAGCCCAGCTTGCAAAGCAAACCCTGTGATGAGGTGGCATGCCTTTGTATCACAGTGAACTTTACTTCTACATTAAACTAACAGATTGTAGACATTTCTTTACTTGTCTGTACATAAGGCTGCAATTTAAATTGTGTTTTCAACAAAATGCTGCGTTTTTTTCATTATATTTTCCATTTTAAAAATTATTTTTTGTTCAGATATCAGAAAGCAGGGGACTGGTGGGCAGAAAGAATTCTTTGCCAAAAATCTTGCTTGAATTTTTGGATGCCAGTTCCTTATAATGTTGTGTTTGCCATATGAACAAAGCCTTTACTGCGTAATCTGTAACCCTGCACAGTAACAACTGACAATCTTATATGATCAGTATCGACAATCTCAGTAATTAGTACTGGCAGCAACCTAAGATTTTCAAAAAATATGATCCTAAAGCACTATAGCCCCAATTTTTGTTTCATACACGGCTCTGACCTTAGAACACAACATTAAACATTTGATAAATGGCAGAATTCTCAAAAGAGATTATATACTTAATCTTGCAAATCGCCTTCGAGGAGGTAGCAGGAGATATTTGGATTTACAGCCACTCAGCAGGACGCAGACAGCACAGAGCAGGCAACTGCAGAATATGCAGATTGCATAATCTGGCCTGTAATTTCAAATCCAGACAAGACTTCTGTCAGTCAAATCCTTAAAAGAGAGCAAGCAAAAGATAAATGTTTGGAGGAAACAATAAAATTCCATTTTGTAGTCTTGTACTAGCACTCAGTATATTACTTTGGCTCTCAGAAACATGCACATTTTGCATTGTTTTTTAAAAGTTTTATTATAACCTGACTGTTACCACAGAATGGGGAACTCATTCCCCAATGCAGGTGTTGCATAACATCTCTTTCAGCACATCCTTTTGATAGTGGTCTACAGATTAGTCACACATTACCTCCTGACCTTGCAAAATTATATCCTGGACAGCTTGCAAGACTTATTTCTAAAGTAATTCAACATTGTGTCTTCTACTGACCACTGTTTATTTTCATGCTTTTACAATTAAAAATTTCATACCCATAAAAAAGTCAAGTCTAGCTAGAGTCTAATAAGGTCTTGATGATTCAGTTTCAGATATTGAAAGCTGCTAAACACCATCTCTGAAATAAACTTCCACCTCAGGTGGTTTTCAGTCCATTTTGATTGTTTCCTTCTTTTTCACAGTTCTTCTCACATGCACATTAGTTACCTTTTCACAATCTGAGGGGATTTTATAAAAGCAAACGTCCAGCCAAGAAAACTGCTGGATCACTTATGCCCTTTGGTTATTTTACTGTTTTAGTTATTAACAGAAATGAATGAATGCCAAAGACTGGGCTTTGAGAACACAGGATTTGCTTGTTAGGGAAAAGGAGCTGTAAAACTACAAATTACAATCCACATTTGTATTCAACCAATAATCTACATATTTTCAGAGTTCCATTTACTTTCCTTTTGCCATGAAAAATTTCAGCAAAGATCTTCCTGAATCAGCTGAATAAACCAGCAATTTCCCTGTATCAGAGGTTTTATTAAATATAAGGGTTTTTATAAGCCAGAGTATGGTTCAACACATGAATTCTTACTCCAAAACAACTGTCACATTTGCCGAGTAATTACCATGTGATAAGAAGTCAATGTTTCTCTATAGAAGTGAGAGAAGAGGAAAATATGCTGGATGTGAATAAGTGTAGTAGATCAGACTTGGTATGTAAAATTTAAATACTTTTCCTGAAATTTCTAATTACTCCCCAGACAATGTTTCCAAATGCAAGCTAATACAATAGTTGATTTTTTAAAATATCCCAAATATTCTACTTTATCATTGTTATCACTAACCTTATAATTTCTGAAAGCTCTCACTCTTACACTTCCAATGATCTACCAAATCCAGCTGTAGTTCTTAGGGAGTAATCTAATCTAGCATATTATAATAGTAAGGCAAACTCTGGAGCATGAAAACCCTTAAAGGGCTGTTTGGTTTGCTTGACCAGTTCCTCTAAATTCTGCTTCTTTTTTGCGCTCCTTCTGCCATCCTTTTTCCTGCCTTTGCCTTTCTCTTTACTGTTTCATTGTACTGGAATTGTTCCATTCTCATACTGTTCTTGTGACTTCTGTATCTCATACCATGAGTATAGGAAAAACAGCTCCTTCAACAGCAGTCCAATAATTATTTTCCTTCAATTCAGCATTAAGTAAGTGTGGGATGTACTATTAGCAGATGACAAGGCCTGAAGAAGAGCTGAGATGGAATCCTGTAAAGGAATTCATCATGTCTTCTGACTGCTCACCAAAGTTAACTTGGTGGAAAATACAGAAGCCAGTCCTAATACAGGACTAAACACCAAGTCACTCAAAACCAATTGTCTCCATTAGAACCTCTGCAGTTTCCACTGTGTAGGAGCTGACAAAGCTACAGCTAGGTCCGAGGTGGGACTGCCCTAACAGATCCATTTGTGCCAGCTGCCAGCGTTTAGTCATACATTTCTACTAACCAATCCATGTGGATTCCAGGTGGATAAAATATGTTTTACCAAAAGGTGCTGCATACCCAGCTGCTAAATAAAGTGAATATGAAGTTTTCTTTTCACCCATTCCAAGGAGAGAGAACTGGAACTATAAACCAGTCCTTTTATATCTTTAGGCTGTTCACACTCCTCTCTCCTCTGCCTCTCCTCCTCCTCCCCTTCTCTCTCCTCTCTTTTCCCTCACCCTCTCTCACCACCAAGAGATAAGTCTCTTCAGGTCTAAGTGGTTCAGATAAAACAGCTTTCAAGTGCCAGCAATTTTTTTCCTATTAAAAGCTGAAGATGATCTACCATTCCTAAACAGCTTTATCTGAATTAGATTCTCTCTCTGAATCCATCACTGTGCAGTTTTAGCAGACTGGCAGATTAACAAACATGGGGGGTTCAATCTCTCCTTATACCACATTGCATTGTGAGTACTCCTGGAACACACAGCACAGGGCCTAATGAAACAGTCCTGTTCCCAGCCTTGTGCCATTAGTTGGACTTACTGGGAGTTTTTATGAATGAAAATTTTATTCTGAAGGACACTGTACTGGTATTGGAAAATATGGATGGAAGCATGAACATGTCTAGTGCTGGAAAATCAACGCAGAGGGCATTTACTCTGCATAAACTCCTACAGCTCTGTCAGCATGGAGAGCTACGATGATGTAAAGTCTTATTTGCAGTGACCTTTTTTGCATCATTGATACAAACCTTTTACACAACTCAACCTCTCCATTAGCTGAAGCTGAGAAGAAGGAAGAAGCAGTAAGTACCCCATCAAAAAGTTATTCTGTCAGAGAATGCCACCTCGCCAGATTCCATTTTGCACTATCAGAATTCAGTTATTTACCAAGTAGCAAACAGAAATGCATATAATTGTTATAAACGAGCCAATCAATATTATGATTAAAGAGAATTTATTAATAATCAAAGTATAAAATTCGGAAAGAGCCACGAAGCAGAAGCAACGCCGAGCCAGGCGATCGGCGCTGGGTGAACTAAGTTCCGACCTGTATCGGTTCGAATTTCGCCTGTTCACCACTGAGGTTTCTCTGAGGTGTCTTTTTATACTTTTTTTTCTTCTTTGTTGATTTTATCTTTTCAATACAACAATATAATTTACCTGGTTTTTTTCACCATGTCTGACGACAGTTCCTGAAATCAGTAGTCGATTTTTGGTGTTGGAATCAGTTTCTGGTGAAAGTATATTATTGTTGCATATACATACATGGAACACACATCCTGGAACCATATTTCTGTATATATGCACACATCCTGGAGCTCTGCCAGACGAGGAAATCCCACGAAATGCTTATCTGTGGAAAGCAATTGGAATGTACCTTGCCGGGGCTTATTCAGACAGAAATCCCTTGAACAGCAAAATTCTGGTGGTCACCTGCTTGTGCTTTTTCTCAGTCTCAGCAAAATGCTGTAATCTTTAAAACTTTAGCACGAATTACTTTGTATCATATACTACATAATGCACAAGCATATATACACATATGAGTGGCTTTACTAGGTAAGTACACATAAATATAGAAAAAAAAAAAGAAGAGTGTAAACAATTTCACTTAGCCATAATCAAAAACCTGAGAAGCGTTTGCTAGTAATGGTGCTCCATGGGCACTGCGGTACAAGCTGGGAGATTTAGAAAAAGGGATGCAAAAGAGCCGCAGCTCCCATACAGTATAACCCAGCTGCCCTGAAGCCAGTGACCCTCGAAGCTGGGCTCTCCAGAAGATCACCAGCCAAAGGGCAGGGACAGACAGACTAGCTCTGCCCCAGGCAATCTTCTCCGGGCAAGCCCTGCCAGAGCCGTTTGCCGCCGAGGGCTGCTCCTGCACAGGTGGTCCTGCAGCCACTGCCCGTTTGGGCCACAAATAACTCCCGACCCCGTGCCCCTACCTGCCCCGTCGACCTCCCGCTGCCCCGGGGGTCTCCCACGCGGCTCAGCCGCCAGGGCCTCGGTCCAATTAGCCACCGGTGCGCGCCCCCGCCCTTCCTCCGCCACTTAAAAGGCGGCGGGCCCGCCGCTGAGCAGATCTTCCCGCGGAGGGGGACGGCTGTGGTACCAGCGCCTTCTCGGCGGTTTTTTTGGGCCTCTTGTTTTTTCCTCCCAGTGAATTTGGGGCAGCTTTGCTTTGCTTTTTGGCCTCCGTCGTTCCTGGAGTAGCCGGCCCTTCCGCAGAGCCGCTCCGGCCCGCTTGAGGCTTCTTGAGGCGGTGCAGCCCGCGGGGTGCGCATCCGGGCCGAGCCAGGGGAGCGCGGCGGGGGCACCATGCCTGCCACCTTCTCCGGCCGGTGCCTGGGGCGCTTACTGCCTCTGCTGCTGCTGCTCTGCATCAGCCTCTCGGGCGGGAGCCCTGCAGGTAAATGTAAGCCCTCTCCGGGCCGGGCCCCCTCCGCCCTCCGTGTCGGGCGGGCCGGAGCGAGGTGGACCGGAGCACCGCCTGGGAGCAAAGGTCCTCCTTGCTCCGCAGCATCCCCCCGGCTCTCGGGGGGACGTAGCGCTGCCCCGGCACGGCGGCTGCATTTCGGCCTTGCCTGTGGGAACGGCTGAGGCGTTTCTTTCTCTGAGCGGCCCCGACCCTCCGTGGCGCCCCTGTCTCCTTCAGCGTCCGGGGTTCTCGTGGGACAGCGGGGACCCGCTCTCGCTGTGTCCCCCGGCACCGGGGTGGTGGGCGGCAGCAGATGGGCTGAGCCGCATCGGCAATCAGCCGTCCCGTAGCCTTAGCAGCTTCTCCTTCGCTTACCGGAGGGTTTATTAGCTCACAGGTGCAGGACTAGGAGGGTGAGGTGGTGTGTCTTACTGCTGTCTTTTCCTTACTGAGTAGAGCGTTTAAATGCTGAAAAAAACCCACCCACCCACAGATTAATAGATTACATTACTACGATATCAGTGTGCCTCGTGGGTTGTGAGGGATGCTCTTTGGGATTTCATGTTGCGTTTTTAAACGTAGCATTTAAATTTTGTGAAGAAAGAGGGACTTGAGCCTTCTGGACCCCGTTCCTCCTCTAGTAGCTTTCAGCAGTTCAAGAGCAGGTCAGCTGCTTCTCAGGAAATACGTTCTTATTTCTAAAACTAGTGGATTTCTGTTACTTTTTTTTTTTTCTGAGGCATTGCAGAGTAGTAGAGGATGTTTATAGAAGGAATTATCGGAATGCTGATGTTTGCTGTGAAGGGTGAGATACTTAGAGTAGGTCTTGCCAAGGCTGAGAGTTCTCTTCTGTCTATGTGTGCATACTTGTAGGTGAACATCAGTGCTGGGACTTGAATTCACTGTGGTTTAGCTGTATTTTCAGTGTGTGAAATATAAGTAGTTATGTTTTCTTCTGCCTCAGTTGCACTTCCTAGTACCAAGAGGAGCAGTGCTGCTCCCTGGGTGATGGTACCTTCTGTAAAATTTTTAGTAGTTTCACATAATGTGAAAGGAAGCATACTTCTCTAGTCTTGTTTGAAATGCATATTTATGTATGACCACAGAGAAAAATCTACTTTGTAGTTCTTAAATCTTTTTTAAAATACACGTGTATTTATGTACACACACAACTTGAAGTCCTTTCTAACCATTTACTTAACTGAGAAGTTTTTTGACTGTAAATGGTCCGTTATTTGTAGGAATGTGTGAGTCAGCATGTGGCTAATTGCCATAAGGCATTTATTTTTGATGGCTGTTACGGCAAGAAACCATACCTGATGGTGGCTGAAGCAATTTTAAGTTTATGTAAAGCCATTGGTGAAATGATAGCCTTTCATGAGAAAAAAACAAAACAAACAAGTGAATCAAATAGCAAAACTCTATTTGTGTTTTCAAAACTTGCACGCATCTACCATCTTCCTAAAGGGGTGCATATCATGTGTGGTTTTGAGCAGACATCAGAAATAAGCCACTAGCTTTAGTAATTTTCATCTGTATAGAGTGACGCTGTTGTCTTCCAGCTTTCCCCTAAATGTTTTTATAGCTGTGTGAACTATATAGGGAGGCATCATACTGTGATTTCCATGATGATTTAAATGAAAAAAACTTTAGTGTTTACTCTTCTGTTGGTTATTAACTAAATGGGTGTAAAGCTAGTTGAGTGCAGGGACTTTCTACACGGCTGCAGCAAAGGGAAGTTCATGTCACCTGAAGGGAGAAGAATTAAAAACTGTTTTCTAGTGAAGTCCGGAAACTGTGTGTGTTTTGGAGATGTGAGGGTTCTTCAACCAAAAGAAATGCTTGCAGTGAAAGTAAGCAGAGGGAGCACTTGCTACACAAGGATTGACTTGCAGAAAGGTGACTTACATAGTCTGCAGCTGGTGAGGCAGATGCCCCAGAAGCCCTGTTAGATTTTTATTTTGAGATAGTATCTTAAAGAAATACTTACTTTGTTGTCTTAGTCATGTAAATGCTTAGTTAATTGTTTTGGAAAAATCTAAACTACTGCTTTTATTTTTTATTGAGTTAAGGGTAATTTCTAACTAGGTGTCACAATGTTCAGAGCTTGCTGCTTTATTTGTTTACCTTTGTGGTTGTCTAATGTAGTTGCAGCAAGTGCTTGCAGATTGATTTAGCAAAAGCAATCCCACCACGTCTCATCTCTCAGCTTCTGCTCCTGAAGAAATCAAGGAGCTTTGCGTGTAGAACACACTTGATTCCTTATGGGCTTTGCTTCCAGGTTGGGTTTTTCTGGTTTGACCTAAGGGAATGGCTTTTATCAGGGCATTTGGAAGGCCTTAATGTTGATCCTCTGTTGTCTTTGGTGCATTAGGAGGTTCTGGTGGCTGATTTTGGATGCTGTTGCATGCTTGTGAACTTAAAAAGTGTATGGTTGATGTTAAATTAAATAGTAAAATAAAGGTGTTAAACCAAACTGTATTTCAGCCTTTTCTTAGCTGCTTTTCTAACTGAAAGAGGAGAAATAGATTTTTAAGCCTGAAATTGCTCTGCTAATAGCATGGTACATCCATACTTTTTTTCCCCAAAAGGCTGGCTGCCTTTTGAAGCAGAGGTAAGGTAAAAAGCTAAATTAATGACATCATACTCTTGCTTATTCCTTCCCACATGGAAATCAAGGAAATGAGGACCCTACAAGCTACCACACTGTTGATTAAATCTAATGCAAAACAATTATAGGCTGAGGCATGCAGCCATGACTCAAAGGTTTGAGAAGTTATTCCACGTGACTTGCTTTCATCATTGCCTGGCTCGATGACACTGATGATGCAGTGCTGGCTCATCTTGATCTCCAGTGCTATTCAGCAAATATATATGAGAGGAAGAGAGTGGTGCAATGTTATCTCTGTTCTATGTAGTTTGACATGTGGTCAGATGAAGATTAAAGATCTGGAAGCAGTGGTGACAAAAAATAACCGTACTTAACTGCTTTCACTTGGTGCATGAATCAAGGAAGAAAACCAAGATGATAAGCCTGTTAGTATGCAAACCACATTGCAGGTTATCTGCCTTCATTGCAGAAAGATAACAGAGCTGCTTTACAGCTTGGCACTGGCACCTTCTAAATTTATCATCTTTGGGGATTTTAATTAATGTGCAGGTGATCCATGACATGCTTAGAATACCTCAAGATGCTGCAGTTATAAAAGTTCATGGACCTTTCTTCAGTTGTACTATGAACATCAGAAAAACAATAGCTCTCCTTGCTCAGTACTTCTGTCAGGCAAAGAATAAGACTCACTGGCTCATAAGCCAGCACATCCTCCAATCAGATTTTTTAAATTCCTTTCTTAGGTGAAGGGCTGGGAGGGAACAGCTGGCTGTGGGATCAGTGGACTGATAGGAAAAAGTATGGAAAAATAAAAAGGCTGCTGTTAAGAACCACTAATGCCTTTTTTTTTTTTTAAATCATATCTTTTGACTACCTTGTTTTACTCTTGATCCGAACTGGTTGAAGTATGATGGGCAGATTGAGACAGCAGATGGTGCAAGCTGTGATGGAATAACTGTGTGCTGGAGGTGCCAGTGGTAGAATCTATAGGTTGTGTATGCCTTTAGGTGCTGAAATGGGATAGGAGTGTTAGTAGTGTTCATTTTTAGGAAATGGCAGAGTGCTGACTTCACCTCCTGCTGAAGGCATGTGGTTCTCAAGTCTGAATGCACTTAAAATGTGATGTAGCTTTTCACTGTTTACTTAAGAGTTGGACTGGATCCTTGTGGGTCCCTTCCAATTCAGAATATTCTGTGATCTGTGTGTGTTTGTTGCTGTCTTGGATGTCCAGAAGAGTTCATGGTCTAACTTTTCCCTGGCACAAGACTTTAATTACAAATGTAAAATACATGTCCTTTTTCCCTCGTGACTAATGGCTGAAAAACTTTCTCTGAGTGCTGTGGCAGTGGAATATGTCCTGGAATACCTTTGTCAGTGAAGATAGTACAAAATAAACACTAGTTCTGTCACCCAAATGTGGAAATAAAGGAACGAGGAGACATTTCCATTCTTCTAAAATATCTAGGTATCTTGAGTTCTTAAAAGAGTGACAGAACTACTAAGCAGGTCCTCTCTGCCTCTTCCTTTGCTGTTCTTTTTCCGGTCAAGAACATAAAGGAAATTAGAATCTCAGCTGGTTCTTGTAAGAGCTGCATTACAGGAGGAGGATCAGATTTGCAGTGGTATTACGGAAAATGGAAATGGTTGTTAGCATTAGATGTTGCAGTTAATGTTTGATACAGATGTCTTTTCTTTAGCTTACCAAGGTGCTAGTGGAAGCAAAGGAGGCTTGTTCATTGCTTTTTCGTCACACTAGACTTGTAAGGTTGTAATGAAGTTTTTATTCTATTGGAAAATCTGCTAATCTGTGTTAAAAATAATTGACCAGTGGCATAAGTGGTGTTTTAAGCCCATGAACAAGACAGGATGTGAGTACAGTTTATAGAGTTGCTGGAACATTCTGAAGAATGGCTTTGCCTGGCTATAAGCTAACTGCAAGAAAAGAACTCTATACAGAAATTAGAGATCAAATAAATATTGCCTCCATTCTTTAATCTTTGCTTGCCTAAAGTGAGCTAAAGAACTAATGAAAAACAGTTCTTGTGCATCTTTTAATGTGTATGCTCAGAACATGAAGAAAAATGGAGAAGAAAGGCTGAGGTGAGGATATTCTGATGGAATTAGTTTCATTAAGTAGCTTTTTGTAACTCAAAGTTTCCTTAAACTTAGTCTGGTTGGTTGGTTGTTTCTTTTTTTTTTAGATCCGGCTATGACAACACAAGATTCCAGTCAGACTCAGGAGAATTCTGTGACTAAGATGAAAGCTGGACTTAATGAATCATCTGGTAATTGTTTTATTTCAGTATACCTAGAACTATAGTCCTTTTTCCTATTGATATTTGTTTATCATATAGAGTTTACATTTTCACACTTAAGTCTCTTGAAATAAGATTGTGACTTTTTGGAAGAAACAGAAGTAGATGCAGCATCTAGACCTTTTAAAGCCACTGCAAGAGCTTGAGCTCGTAAGTATCTTCAGGACTGGAAAAAACTATGCAACTGCCGGTTTCATGATCTGTTGCCCTTAGGCATACATGCTGTACAAGCAGGCAATGACCATGGAAGTCAGGCAGCACCCAAATGAGTGCCACTGCAGGGAGGTTGCTCTAGCCTTTAGGCGTGATAATTTTTAATATGAGAGCTCTGTATGCGTGTATGTTAGTGACAGGTATAATAACGCCCTTGCATCGCTGTGCCTGCTAGCTTCATCTTTTGTAATTATGGCTGTGTCAAAACTGTGTGTTGTCCCTTATACCTTAACTGTAGTTTTAACGGGAGGCCAAGAGTAAGTTCTAGGCAGGACAAGAAACAAGAAATGATTGTTGATTCTATATCTACTTTCTCCACAAAGATCAGAAATGCAGAATTTCGGCACGGTCCCAAAGCTCATGTTGATTAGTGCAAGTCAAACATGAGCTAAGTTATGTGTGACTTCATTGAAGTTCTGGCAAGTTGTTTGACCTAAAAGTTGGGTGATTTTTTGAGATAATGGTATTTATCATCTTCAGAGCTTTTTAGCACAGTATGAGAACTAGGAGTGCAACAGCTGATAGGTTCAATAACTCCCTACATACATAAACACATACTGACATATATGAAACAGGAAGTGTTTCATGTATGACCTCACCTGAATATTTTCATTTGATACATGAATTGAGGAAGAAAGTCAGTGTGAAAGTCCTGTTTGTGGGCAAGACACTCTATAGGTTGTCTAGTTTTTTGTGGCTGGATCTACCATATGAACTAGCACTGGTGCCTTCTGAATGTATCATTCTGAGGGATTTCTCGATATTTTGGGATGTGGGTCATGCATGTACTAGACTGACATGAACTCAGGTGATCTGTGAAAACCCTGGTGTGCTGTCTGAGTGTTTGTGCACACGGGCAGGCTAAGATCTGCCAGAACTTTTCAGCCTTGACATATTATTTCCTGGGTAAATTAGACTAGTTTACTTCTCCATGGGGCATAGATCAAGGTTTCTTGTGTTCTTGTCTAGAGCAACAGGACTATTGTCTACTGCTAGAGACAGCTTTGATTTCTCTGCTTAATAAGCTGTTTTGTACTACCAGTTGAGACTGACCGCAATCTACTGTCAACAACACCAAGTGAAATAGCCTGAAGCTCTGTTCTTCCATACCAGCCACCTTAATATACAGGTTTATTTTTACTTAAACTGGTTGAAGCTTGAGGGAAAGTACGAAAATGCAGATGGAGCAAGCCAGGCAGAAGGTTGATTGCCTGTGGCACAGGATTCCTTGTGCTGTGAGCTTCACAGGGTGTTTTCGGATACTGGCCAACAACTTGAAAGGCCTGTGGTACCTCTTGCTTATGCCTTTAGATGCAAACCACTAGCAGGGATCTCCTTCAGTGCAGCCAGATCTTCTCAACTGTAGCTCAGAGGCATGTGTTTAAGAGCTTTGCCTGAGAGTTCAGTATTTTATGCAAGGGAAGAGAAGGAATAATTCTGATGAGATGTAGGCTTTCAGAGGCGCTGTTTCTACTGTGCAGCAATCAATTCGGCCACCCAGTGCATCTCTTAGTGGGAAGGCTAAAGCTGTAGCCCAGTTCCTCTTCTCAGTTGTGATTGGGAATCTTCACAATCCATGAACAGGAGAGGTAATCAAGCCTCTTTCTACAAAAACCAGAATAATTTTCTCTAATAAAGCTATGTGACTAGGTTGAATCAGTCTCTAATTACTGTTCATATATTTCTGCAATGCATTATGAAATATTTGACAATAAAATTACTTTCCAAAATGTAAAAGCATATGTGGCTTAAAACACGTAGTGTATCTGTCAGGCTGCTGGTGGTGAAATCTGTTTCTTTCATTTCATCACTTAATTAAAAGAAGATTATTGTAGCTGGGCTACATCTGTTAGAGCTGCAGTTTATTAATTTGCTTTGTTTCTCTGTTCTTGAAATGCATGAGAACAAGTGATGGGAACAAACTGTGCTTAGAGTTGCTGTATCAAGCTTTGTAGAGCTTTATAAAAGATCTCATACTCTCTGAAGAATATGTAATCCATAGCCCTACCAAAAAGGAATTTTGGTGACCATACACCTTGTAAATGTAAGTTTTCCTCACAAAAGGGGAATAATATTTTTAGGTCAGGCATATGATGGTTAATATTGTTATCCTTTCTTTGTAGAAGGGCATTGCCTGCTGTGTATCTGGAGTTCTGAGGAGCAGTGAGGGTCTTTGACCATTTTGTGGTGGACCACAAGGTGTTCTTGCCTCTGCATTCGTTAAAGCAGTGCCTAGATGAGATAGTGTACCTCTGACTTCCTGTGTGTAGTAGCTTTGGGAATGGTAGCATTCTGTTGTTCTGGGGTTTTTTGTTAGGTGTTTTTTTTGGTTGTTTTTTTTTTTTTTTAAATTTTCTAAAGCTTATTACTTTTTCAAGAACTATTTAAACATTGATGTAGTCCTGTATGTAAGCTATAGGTGGCTTTTTGAGTCAGGCTGTAAAATAGCAATGACATTTTTAGACTACTGACATTCACAATTGCAACATTGCAATGAAGCTAGAAACCATTATCTAACATGGCATAATTGCTATAACAGCAACCCCACAATACTGCTGCTTTAAGATTTTGGCTGCTAACACAGGTGTATAAAAAGATCTCCGCATTTGGCAAGGTCCATTTTCTCCAAGATTGTTATGATTAATAATTGCAATACCATATTGACACTACTGTGTGATTATTTATATAGGATAACATAACTTTGTTTTCCCCCAACCTTGTTAGGTCCAGATGTTGCTGCAGAAGAGCTCAAGCCAGCAGGCAAGGAGATCTCGTATGATGTCTTGAAGTATGAGATAGTCCTACCTGGTGAGGGTCTTACTTTTTGTCTTCAATTATTTTGTATTGAACGTGCGTACACACAAACTTTTGTATGAGTTGTAGAAGTATCTAGAATGGCAAGTTCTTGATAAAGTGCAGATGTTTACAGTGAGCATGTGATGAGCTCAGTAAAAGATAGGTACATTGATGCTATTACTAACTTTTGTGTTCTACTAATAACTATTTTGCACTGGAGAATTAGATTTCTACTTTTATTAAAACTACAAGTAAAACCAATTCATAACTCTCTCTTCCTCCAAATCAATTGAAGTGATAGTTTTTTGCACCAGTGAATACACTTGGAGGGACCGTGTAAGCTAGGGTACTTGCTGAACAGCAGGTGTTAGCTTAGCAACATTGCAGGCATTAAAGCATGGAGAACAGGAAAAATAAACCTGTTCCTAAAGTACCTGTGATGTTCCCAGTTGCCAAATAATATTCCAGAATTAATTTCTTGGATAGCTGGAGAAACTGATCTAACTGAAGTATCTCTGAAAGATTTTCAAAGTACTGGCATGATATTCTAAGGATGTAATTTTGCAGCATTTGTGCTGCATTTTCTTCTAGCAGGAAACTTAAGGTACTATCTGTTTCATATTCTGGTATGTGCACTCTTAGTACAGGGATGCCCTAGACATCAGTCTTGCTCTTGGTTAATCCAACATCATCTGGTTTTATGTACCATTCATTCAGCGTATGGATTTAATTTTAAAATAATTTCAAAAGGAACAGATACTGTTTTCAGCTGAGGTAATTAGTATGACTGTAAAACTTTTGCTGCTGTGAAACCAATTCCATTTGTAAAATTACTTTGATCATAAACAACCTCAACAAGCTGAGTTATGCTTGGCTCATTTATTGAGCCTAATTGCTCTAATAAATGAGTTTCAGTAACTGACTTTTTTCCACAATGGAAGACTGAGGTGTTGCACTTCTAAGTTTATCTCCAGTTCAACAGATCTTAGGTCTTTTGGTTGGGACTTGCGGTTCTGGACATGTTATTCTTCAGGTTGTGAGCGTCTCTGCCAGATCCAGTATAGTTCACCTACTCTGTATCTGGGGCTATCACTTCAGTGAGACTTCACTGCTGCTTAGGTATGACTTGTATTACTGAGTCAGTGAGCTGTACCTTAAAACTTCGTTTTCTCTTGGAAAGAATGTGAGCTGTGCAATACAACTACACTTTCATGACAACCAAATACTACAGGATAGGTCCAGGATTGAAGTGAGGCATGGATAAGTTTTCTTGGAGTATTTAGATGGCTAACCACACTTCTATATAGAAGGCATGAAAGGAAAGCCCAGTTATGAAATAAAATGTCAGTGCTAACAGGTACAACGTCTAAGGTGTTTTCTTATAAAAGACTGTCTTTTTGGAGCAGAGAAGATACTTGCTGTTGATATCTACTTTTTGGGTATGCTTATTTTATGCTCATGAAAAACAAAAAACTGACAGTTTTTTGTACTGTATTGGAATCCCATTGTAATTCTTCTGACTTGCCGGGAAGGCAAAGGTGGCCCTGAACAGGTTTGAAGATGATTTGATGTCAACTTGAGTAACTGCAGCATGAAAAGCCTGATCCAGCAATGTTAAGGTTGTGTATTTTACCAGCAGCTTCCCTAGCAGTAGGATATACCTATGGTCTCACAGTATCATAGAAATCTGCGGCTGGCTAAAATCCAGATGGTTATAGATATTTGTCTTAACTCTTCTTGACATTAATAATATAACTTTGTATATATGTATTAAGTACTTAGTATTTTTTGTTGGGAGTAAATAATGTAAAAACAAGTCTGTCTCTTAAGTCTACCTTGCCTTCAGTGAAATGAGTATCTATGCTTCTATGTTAGAGCCCTCTAGGAAGTTTACCTGCAAAAGTGTGTTATTTTTGGAGTGTGGAATATGTTATTTTTGTAAAGGTTATGCATTTTAATTCAGTTATGACTTAAGAAAATTACTCTGAAACTCTGATTTTGCAGGGGTTATTTTGCCCTGGAGAGTGTAAATAGCCCCTGTATCCACCTGTAATCCTGTGTATGTAAACACAATCTTGGAAGTTTTTTTGCCCAGAATGAGGAAATATGTTTTTTTCATTAAATGTTTTTAAACTTATTATAGGTGTGTCTGGTACTGCACTGCAAAAAAATGTCTCTGTGGGCAGTCCAACTAAGGTTGAACTTACATGCAAATTAGATGAGAATTCCAATTTGAAAAATCCTCAGGTGACTTGGAAAAGGGGAAGTGAAACAATCAGTCACACCAGTAAAACTCGGAACAGCTGGACCATCCAGTAAGTAGCGTTCTTTACACTGTGATTTTCAGATTATTATGAGTTATCATGTTATATACACTGCCCAATACTAGTAATGTGTATATTGGAAAAGGGCCAAATGCGAAGATTAATCAACATACTGAAGCTTCAGGAAAGGAGAAAGGTTGCAGGTACCTCACACCTGGAGGAGGAGCTCCTGTTTTTCCTCTAGTGCTTGAAAAACAGTTTTTTTTAAAAAAGAACATAGAATAAGGACACAGTTCCTTGAAGTCCAATAATTCTGTTCAGTAAGTGGAATAATAATCAGTCTGAGATAAAAATATTTTAGCAATTTCTCTTTCCACTCCCTCATTTTCCACATGCTCTTTTCCACCTCATTGATGTTTTGCAGAAGCCTGGAAGACATCAATGGTCATTTTCTTTCTTTCCTAGTTAACAAAAGGTAGAAGTGAGATTTACAGTAAAGATATTTTGAAGGTTTTCTTAAGTCTTTCAGACCTCTACAGAAACTCAAAAAATGTTGTGGAAGCCTTTCTACAGTTGGTACAATTTATTGTTGTTCTTTAGAATTAGGCCATTTACACATTTTAACTGATTGGTCTCCAGTTGATTTCTGTATAGCTTTAACAGCAGTAATACTTACATAAAATTTCTATTGTAGAAGATATGATGAGAATGTAACTCACTTTTCTGATACTCCATGTATACAGCCATGTAAATGTTTTTCAAAGTGCCAGTAAAATGTATAGTTTTCCAGTGGAGAAGATGCTGGGCTTCATTAGGTGGACACTCTTTAAAACTATTTTTTGTGTTGAACAGATTACTTAAATGGTTTGTTCTTCCTAAAGCCCTACATAGGATATGCTTCATAGTTCACATGGTGAACCCATGTTTAGTTCAGTAACCTGTAGATAATGTTGCGTAAAGGTAGCCTTCTGTCAGCATGAAGGGTGAAAATGGTGTTTATGTTCCAGGGTGTGCTTGTGCTCTTCTGTTTTCTTAAAAATGTTATGCCATTTCTGCATTGCACTAAACCTGAATCCTAGTGTTTCAGTGATGTTATGTTCTCTGCTCCATTACTAATCCTTATTGTTTTCTTTAGAATGCTAATTAGCGCTCACTTGTAGTACAAAAAGAAAATATACATGAAAAACCAAATTTTTTTTTTAAGATTGACAATCTCGGAGAGCAGTCACCTGGGAAGTTACAGCTGTGTTCTGAAAGGTGAAGTAGAAGTCAGGGCTACATTTCATTTGCAAGGTAATTGAATTAACTTGTATTTACTTTAAGTTTTTGTTTCAGCTGACCACTGCAAAGCTGTATTACTATTCTTTTTGGATAGTATGGAAATTGCAACCTAATTTGATAAGTAGTGGCTAATATAGTCAGGCTAATTGAGAATAACTAAGTGTCAAAGCAATTTTTGTAGTATGGATGGAAGAATTTTGAACCAAAAACTAGAAGCCTTTTAAAAAAAAAATCTAATAACCAAAAAAGCATATATGTCTACTTTTTTACCCTTATTGACTAACTGATTTCCCCTTCCTTCTCCATCTCTACAGCAGAAGTGAATATTCTTCACTTTCTGGGGCATGGAGAATAAAGGATGGTGTCACAGATAAATTTCTTCAAAAAGTAGAGCCAATAATTTGAAAGTTTGGTCTGAGGTTTGGTGTTAAAAATGAAGTAATGATTGGTAAAATGGCGGCAGGATTTTAAGAATTTCATTTGTATTTCTGAAACACTACATTATTGCTTTAGTGCATCTTTTATTCTGTAACACTGTAAGAATAGTGCTTAGATGAACAACTAGTTTGCTTCATCAGGCAGTATGAGTGCCCTTTCTTTTGTTTTGTGTTCTCTTCTCCAGTAATGTTACCCTGGAAAGTAGAAGTTGAAATCCAGTTGCATAGAAGATGTGTGAAAAAGAAACTAATACAAGCTGCTGATCTGATTAATAACTCTAATGGGAGTTACTCCCTTCTTTATTCCCACCATCCAAATTTTGCAAGAGCAAGGCAAGCATTTCATGTGTGAAGCCTGATGCATGAGAGAATTCTCCCTGAATACAAGCTCTGAGAAACCCTAACTCTTCAAAACATTACCCTAACCTCAGCTAAACTAACCAGTGGGGCTCCCTAATTCAGCAGCTGCAAGCTGCCTTTGTTCAGTGCGATATCCGGTAATAGGACTTGAGGAAACTTGTGTGGGTTCAAATATCAAATGTTGATATCTGCTTTCAGACCTTCAGCCAGGAGAGACTACCTTGCAGTACTGAATAAATACAAAGTTGTAATTTATTCAGGCCTTTTAATCTCTAAAAAATAATTATGTATTTTTCTTGTCAGCATGTGGGTACGTTTTAGTTGAATAGCTAACTGTGTAGATGGAAAAAAGTCCAAGGAGACCTTATTTTTTTTGTAAGTACACAATGATATTACAGTAAGGGCAGCAATGACTCAATAGGAAAGTCATCTTTTCCAGAACAGTGCATAGGACTCATTGATTTATTATAAGAAGATGGGAGAATTGCTTCATGATGGTTGAGTGCTGCCACTTCTGATGCCATAAAAAGTACTGGCTTGATGCTTTTTAAGATTAATGCTGCAAGTGTGAAGGAAATGGGAAAGAGAAGTCCTTGAATCTTCCAGTCAATAATGCAGGGAGAGCGATTCTCAAACTGAAAGATGAGTAATGTGTTGGTATAGATTCAGTGGGTAAAGTCATCACTGCTGTAACTACCTGCAATAGCTTTTCCACTAGGCAGTTTGGGATTATTGGATGTGTTACGTCTCCTCTCCTTGCCCCCTGGTTCCTGACCTGGGGCGGGAACGGTCAGATTTTGAGTTTTGTTTTTACTCAGGTTTGCAGAAAACTATGAAATACTTACAGGAAGTTCAAGTTAATAAACACAGAACATGAACAGAGAATGTTCATGGGTATTATAAAATGTTGTGAAGTACTGCTAGCTTCTAAACGGATAGAATAGATTCATTTCTTTGCCCTTTGTTCAGGGATCCTTAAGCAGCTGTTGAGTTATGTGCACCATGAAATTGCTCTGGTTTTTAAAGCGGTGTGGACATCTGACTGGTGTACATGCTGGTGCTGACACCTGTCTGTCTCTTCAAAAGTTGGCTTTGTGCAGCCGAAGTATTTTGTCACCAAATTTGGTGTGATCTACTGGAAGAAATACCTTTGACAATCCTTGAATGCATTCAAGGATTAACAACTGTTACCGAGCCAGATCCCGGAACTTGTAATGGATATTCATATCCTTAATCGTGGCTAATGTGGTCACATGTATTGCTGGCATGCCTATAGCTAAGCTTTGCTACCAATCAGTGTGGCTAAATCTCTGCCACAGCGGCTTGTTGTGCTGGGTATATTGAGTTTTTTATCCCAACCTGCTTGTATTTCCTCTTCTCTAAATTGCAAGGGAGTTTGCAGCAGTAATTAGTTAGGTCATCTCTTTTAATGAGATTGGAGAAGATACTCTGCCAGTACTCTTTAAAAGGATAGTGTTTAATGATTAAAACGTACACATGGAATGAGAGAACTTCACTAGTGAAGTGTCTTGATGTATGGTAGAGCAAATTCTGAGTGAGAACAAAACAGTGTTCTTATTAACAAATTGGTTTCATGTATATTTCTGGACAGGAAACTTAAGTTTGAATAAACAAGAGAAGTGGATATTTTTGGGGAAAAAATAATTTGTGCTCAGCCAGTCAAGAAGGGGAGAGGACAAGAACAATCTTAGCTTGTATCAAATTGTTCATCGTAACTGCTGAAAGCAAATACTTGGCCTGTTTCATCTAGTGTGATCAGTAAAACCTGAAGTATGCACTGGATCTGAACTTACAAAGTAGAGCAATGAAACTTGAAGTAAAATTTAAAATTAATGGATCTCAGGAAAACATACTGGTAAACCTAGTAAAGAGGGAAAGGAGGAGGGGGACGGGGAACTACATGCTTCAGTATAATGCATTTGCTAAGCTCTGACAATATCTGTGGGATAGTCTTAAGACATTCAATAGCCTTTCTGGGCACATGCTTTTTTGGAAGCTTGTGGGGCACCTGCAGTTACAATGCCTAGGGCAAGTAGCTCTTAAGTTAAACTGATGTCTTGTTTCTTGTTGGCTGTATTCTGTCCTCAGCAAGATTGGACCAAAAGTCCTTTTTATTGGCACGCACCCAAAAGTCATTGCTTCAGCTCAGAAAATGTTTGTATCTACAAATCTCAATCAATCTGCAGTTTTTTCTTACTTACAGAAAAGTTCTCTGTATGTACAACTTGTCAGATACCATTATGTAGTCACATCATGGCTGGAATAGACTTCTAACAGTTTCTGTAGATTGAGTGAAATTGCAGAAAAATTACATGTTTGTTTCTTGTATGATAGAACTGAAGCATGTAGCTTGCAGCTGCCAAGGAAAGGAAAGAGGAAATGGGCAAGGGTAGAAATCAGTCTGATTTTTTTCACTTGATGTTTGGTATTAATTGGCAACTTTCAAGATGACACAGCAACTGAAAACAGGATTCCTCTAGTCTTCTGCACAGATTATATATCTGAAATGACTCCTCATTTACAACATGTCATGAATGATAGAATCATGAGGGTTTTAAGTGGAAAAAGTGAATGGAATACTATAAATGAATACCTAAATATATTCTTTTTAACACTAATCAAAACCTGTATTTCTCATTCAATGATTTTTTTTCCTTGTTCTTAGTACCACAGATTGAAGGAAAAGAAAAACCCGTAATCACTTATGAAGGAGATCTAGCTGTAATGGTTTGTAAAACTGAGTATGCTCCCATGGCTTGGATCTGGTATATGATCAATGAAACTGAGCAGGTAAGGTCTCCATCTGTTGGCCAAGCAAAATAGTGTGACAAAAAATAGATACAGATACTTTGTGAAGTATGACTCTTTGCTGCAAGCTCTACAAATTGCATTTCCATTAACTTTAATGGAAATCTCTGTATGGAAATGGAAAAAAAATCTGTAATATTTACAAGTATTCATTGTTACAGGCATGGAGTTTTTGTTCTGGTTTGTATGATGTTTCTTTTTCAAAAAGGCCCTGCCGTACTCCCACATAAATCAGCTGAGTCGTGAGAGATATGTTTTTACTGTATTTATCCTGGTTATACTATTCAAATTTTGCCACTGGATACAAAAATAATCTTACAGTGGGACATGCTTTCACCTATAAAATGTTGTATGACCCTTTACTTCCTCCAAGTACAAGTAATTCTATTTCCTAGCCTTACAACCTATCTAGGAAGCATAGCTTGCTGAAACACTTTGGTTTAGTCTGCTTCTGAGGGCAGCCCTGTCAAGTGATGAGAGGAGGTAAATAGCTCTGTCTCCTTTATACTGCTGGAGATTAGCAGTGATTTGTAAGAGTGTCAGCATATTTCCCAGCAAAGCAGGGTTCCCTCTTCCACTTCTTGAAAGTGCGTGTTTTGTGCTGTGGTGGAACCTGTGCCTTAGATCTGGCAGCTGAGGATGCCTTTGTCACTGGACAGTCAAGAGAGCCAAAGGTACCTTTTGTCTGGTCTTAAATAAACTAAAACAAGTCAGACAATTTGCCCACTGAAAGTTTGTATTTTCCTCCAGTGAGTCTAGAGGGAATCAGGGTGTCCAGCTAAAATAAATCGTTCCCTTTAAGGTGGGCTAATTGTGCTTCACGAATGCCTTTTGTTCCTAACTCCTTGTTCATATCTATACAGAGCTGTATGTTGATGATGCCCTTTGATTAAACACCTTCTCGTTACATTAATAAGACTTGCAATCTATTTTTTTCAGGTTCCCATTAATCAATCTTCTGATACAAACAAGTTTAGAGTTAAGAGACAATCTGCTAATGTAGACCGTCTGGAGATACTCAAGCTCACCAAGGAAGATATTGGTATATATTGGTGTGAAGCTGCTTTTAGATTAGGGAGCAGTAAAAAGAAGTTTGAACTTAAAGTTCTGTCCATCATGGCACCTCTCAAACCCTTTATAGCGGTTGTGGCTGAAGTTGTTATTCTTGTAACTACTATTGCCCTCTACGAGGTGTATTCGAAAAGGAAAGGAGAAGGTAAGTTTTGGTGTGGGTTTTTTGTTTAGTTGGTCAGTTTGGATTTTTTAAATTAGTTTCTAGCTTTCTGTTGAAATTACAGCCAATGGTAGAAAGCTATGACCCGTAGCGCATCATGTATGAAGGTGTCATTTTCACATCTGTATTTCTGATAAAATTCTTTCTTCTAAAACACTGCAATGCAAAGAGCTTTCACTAAGCAGTACCTACCCATAATAGGTTTGATATAGTCCTGTTGGTTTTTTTTTTTCCTTACCATACAAAACGGAATTTAGAGGCTGTAATTTTTGGGGGAATGCTTAGGAATGGAAGCAATTCTTGGTAGCCTTGATGGAAGAAACTTCTTTAATCAAATTTAGTAAGAAGAAAAAATGCATGTGTCTAATACATACATAAATGCATGTTACCTATATTTTAAAATACAGAAATGTATAAATCTATATATAATACAATTTGTGTTAAAATCAGATTAATAAAACTTGATCAAAATAAACTTTTTCACCAATTTAGAGGTAATTCCCTTGAATAGATAAGGTAATTTGAAATACAAATTTAAGAAAACTAATAAAATGAAAAAATATCATTTTGTTTTGATTAAACAATGAGTAAATGTACTAAACAAGAAATTTTCTATTGTTTATTAAATGGATACTTATACATAATACTTCTTTTGTTCTGCAGAAGGTGAAAGAGAATTTGACCAAATTGAGCAACTGTAAGCAAAAAATTTCTATACTGTAGTTTAGTATTGTTCTTACATGTATTGGTGTTGTACAAAATTATACCTTGTTGTTGATCCCATTGGAAAGGCAGATGATGGTGAATGTGAAAGAACGGTTTATTCTTTTCCTTAAGACTTCATAATTCCGAAGTGAGCAGAACACTATTTTCTACCTGGCACTTGATTTTGAGATTACGATGTCTGTGTGTGTGTGTTTGTTTGTTTTGTGTTGGTTTTGGGGTTTTTTGGGGTGGTTTTTTTTTGTTTGGGTTTGTTTGGGGTTTTGTGTGAAAGCACCATGTGTCCTCCATTATAAGCTCATTCTAGAAGAGTATAACTGCAAGGAAATAATTTCCAGGTGAAAGTGTAACAGAAGTGGTTCTGATTTTTTTTCCAAGTGTATTTGTCCATATTAAAATACATTTCTCTCCCTTGCATGTGGTCAAAGCCCTAACTCTTATAGCTAAGCCTGTAGTTGCTGGGGTGTTGAGAGCTGGCATTGTTGGCTGTTTTGGGGGATAACTCCAGCCTCTCAGGAGGTTTCGCACTGTGCTGGTACCTTGGGCTTCCTGGGCTGCGCTGCTGGAACCAAAGGGACAGTTGTAGGCACTTCTATTGCTATTGTGCTGTTTGAGTATCTATGCTCCCATGCTGGCTCCCCCGTCCTTAGGATCATGTATTTCTTTAGGCTTGTTTGCTAAAATATGCTATACGTCTCTCTCTGCCTGTAGTCTGAAGCCTAATTCCCTTATCTAGCCTGTTTACCTGTTAAAACAAGGGGAAAGTTGCCTAGCAGTTCCTCATTTTAGATGTGTCGAGTCTACTCTAGTTTTTGTCCCCTTGATCCCGTCTCTCCTCCTATGTTTGTCTCCCTTTTTCTTCTGAGTAGCTGTCTTTCCCTCCTTGAATTTTTTTTTTTTTTTGCTGCAGTGACCTTCTTTGTTTCCCTGTGTTGTATTCACTTTCTCATTCCTTTTTTCACTGCTAGCTGAAAATACATTTTGGTGCTTTTCCACTTAGCTGAACAGACTTAGAGCTCTAATTCAATTATAGCATAAAATGGGAGTATGTCTTGGGAATATAGTATGCTATTACACTGCTGACTGTTTGAGGATATATCTTGGCTTGAAAATTGAATAATTGTTTTTATTGCACAGCCCTGCTTCTCATAAACATGCTGAAAATAAAAGGATGGTAACACAGAATAGTGCACTAAAGTAATGTGTTTGTACTTGTGGGATGTGGTTCTGTACAGCTCCTTAATCTTTATTGTGGATTTCTTAGATAAACACATATGAGGAAGCTTTATTTAACTATGTACTTCCTCGATTGAAGAACTGAAAGTTATTTCAACTATTGACTGTTTAGAAGATGGATTTGTGTACTGGAGAGTGGCTCCAAAGGAACATGTCTGGTCTATTATGTCAAGGGATGACTAATACAGCTGTATTTGGTTGCTGAGGCTATGATTAAAGGTCACATCCAGCTGTGTATTTAGATGGGAGCGTAGTGAATCACAAACTTTTTTTTTAGCAAGAGAACTTTTAATTCAAGTCTTTATTGTGATCCACAGCATAATAGCTAGTTGCAGTTATTCCAGAAGGATACTGGAAATAATTGTGCTATCTTACACTTACAAGTTGAGTAGTGGAATGTAACCTTTTTTTCTTACAGTAAATCAGAAGACGACATTGCTGGAGAACAAAAGTAGTTCTAGGCAGAGAAGAAGTTAATCTGGTTCCTTGAAAGGTAAGTAAGAGACGAAAGAGAGACCAGAGTTTACTTTTCTCTTGAGCAGCCTAATACTGGGACAAAGAAGTCCACTGTACCATCCCAGTCTTTTTTTTTATAGGGGAGCACCATAGTAGTTAAATAATTGTTTAGGTAAAGTAAGATACAGTCAAACAAGAAATCAAGTCCAAATCATTTTAATTCAATTCTGTTGTCATTGTCATTGTGATTTACTAGTTCTGTTAACCCATGCACTCTTTAAAATGAGACCCAGATTACACTGCTTGACTCCTGATCACGTAAGAATCCAGTAGATGCCAGGGTAAGTGCTGTTGTGTTCAAATTCCCACTCTGTCCAGCTATATTTGGGTGTCGAGTGAGTTTATGGAGGAAGGATCCTCTGTAGTAGCAAGTGGAGAATACGGCAGTACTGGAGAGATGGAGCAAGGGATTAGAGGAGTCTGGGACAGAAGACTGGGCTTAATAGATGGTGATTGGCAGGACTAGTTGTAGAATAAGGAAGCAGAGGGAGTGTAGTCCCATGAAAGCTACATAATGAACTTCCTGATTCTTTACCCTCTTTACAGTCTGATTAGAGGCTGTTTCTACTTACACCATCTGGAAATGCTTGTCAGATGATGGTCTGTCAGTTGAGGACCAGTCCTACACACACTTGTTTCTCTTCTGCATCTGGCACCTCAGCTTCTGGTCTGTAGATGAGAGGTGTGAATGACTTTGCATTCATGTCACTGCTGGTTCGTTCTCACCACAAGCCATCTACCCAAGTAAAGACTGTTGCCATACCTTTTCTTTTAAAGAACAGAAGGAGACGTGTCAGGTAGAGTTCAAATAAAGAGAGTAACAACTCAGAAAATGATCCAGGACAAATACTTTCCAAGATTATATTGTCTCTGTTTCTCTTAGGTTTAACCCCAGCTGGCAAGCCACTTGCTTTTGCTCTCTCTGGTGGGATGGGGAAGAGAATCAGATGAGTAAAAATGAGTGAGCTCAGGGGCTGAGATGCAGACAGCTTAACAGAAGAAAGCAAAAGCTGAACACAGAAGCAAAAGAAAGGATTCATTCACTGTTTCTCATGGGCAGGCAGGTGTTCAGCTGTCTCTGGGAAAGAAGGGCTTCATCATGCTCGAACATGTGTAGTAGCTGCTTGGGTTAATTGGAAAAACAAATGTTATGACTCTGAATGTGTTTTCCCTCCCCATTTCTCCTCCTTTCCCCAGCTTTACATGCTAAGCATGATGCCCTATGGGATGGAGTATCCCTGTGATCAGCTGGGGGCAGGTGCTCTGGCTGTGTCACCTCCAAACTCCTTATATTCCCCCAGCCTCCTTGCTGGTGAGGAGAGGACAAGGCCCTGTGACTGTGTAAGCACTGATGAGCAATACCTAAAACATTCCTGTGCTATCAACACTACTTCCAACACAAATCCAAACCTAGCTGTGTACCAGCTGCTGTGAAAAAAATGAACTTTATTCCAGTCAAAACCAGCAGACAAGGATTTATCTTGTGTTAGATCTGAGTTTCCGTTCTTACAAAGTTCTTTTGACTCATAGGTCTCAGTCAATAAATAAGGATTCTTCTCTGAGAATCACCTTCTTTGTCCCCATATAGAGTGTCAAAAGTTTTAATGTCTTAACATGATAAATGCCAGTTGCTCTCTTTAACTCCCTGAAAATAGGTTGTAGGAAGGTGGGGATCGGTCTCTTCTTCCAAGTAACAAGTGATGGAACAGGAGGAAATGGCCTCAAGTTGTATCAGGAGAGGTTTAGATTGAATATTAGGAAAACTTTCTTCACTGATGGGGTGGTCAGGCATCGGAACAGGCTGCCCAGGGAAGTGATGGACTCATCAACCCTGGGCATGCTCAGAAGATGTGTGGATGTGGCACTTAGGGTTATGGTTTACTTCTGAATGTGATGGTGCTGAGTTAATGGTTGGACTTGATGGTGTTAAAGAGGTCTCTTCTAACCTAAATAATTCTGTGATTTGATTTTCAAATTGAACCATTCAAAAAAAATGATATATTGATTAGAATGAAGTTTATTTTCAAACAAATGCAGGAAAATACTAAGCAGCAAAATAACAGAATTCATATTATAATGAAATATATTTATTCTTTTTTATTGCAGGAGATTTAAACCAACAGAAGTGGAAATCATCGTAAAGCTACAGAAGATGTATGCAGCTATGCATTTTAAACGTTCACTGTGTTTTGAAGTAAAGTGCTCTACATTTGAGAAATAAGATCCTTTTAAAATAACTCTGAAGCTACTCATTTTATACAGTTGATAATATGATACACTGCATTTAGACCTTTATCTGTAAGATTGTTTGTTGTTTTACTAGTAGTAGGGTTTTTTTACATTATTAGCCTTACTGTTGGTTTGTGATTGGTCTGTTTGATTTTTTTTTTTTATCTCCTAAACTGGAACTAGTGTTGTATCCACTGAATAAAGGGTTAATATATAGTGGGCCTATTATCTGAGTTTTACAGAACTGGACATGTAAGATCAAAGAAGTATTTCCACCAAAGAAAATGCCTTTTACTAGCTGATGAAGCAAATGCAATGCAGCCGTTTTTACCAAAGAAATGGTGAAAGGGGAATCTTTATCAGGACTTAAATGGAACATTAAGAGTTGAAATTTACTCTGAATAGTAAAATGTCTTCATTCTAACTTTTCTTAGCTTTATTCTGAGTTCTACTATATTGTAGTCCTTAGTAGGCTAAACTCTTAAATACTGTACAGCTCAGATACTTCAGAGTAGATGAAAGAAGTAATGGGGATACAGTACCTTCTCAGACTATACCTGCAGTAATTCCTTATGCTTGAACAAATTACTGCACTCTCTGGGGCTGGCAAAACCAGTTTGGTTATTATCATTTATACAGAATGCTGAATTTTTGGGAATATAGCTATATATGCTTCTGATCATACATACTGTCTAGTTGGTACTTTTACTTCTTTCTGCAACCTATTGTTTCTTAAACTCCTTGCAAAGCACGGAATGGGTCTTGAGCAGCAAAATTTTTCAGGATAATAGGATAAAGCAACATGAATAACACCACTCTTACACAAAAATTGTAACACTGCTGTTGCTGACTTAAGGTACTGCTTTAGAAGAGTGAGTTGCTGTAATACCATTTAGTTATATTATGCATTCAGCAACTGAAAAATGTTCAGCTAATAAGAAAACAGTTGGTTGCATCCCTTGCCTGTGTTTCAAATAATTGAAACTTTAATTTTGAGAGGAAGAAGTAAAAACTTCAGAAAAATGTCTTTTCATAAAAATGTAAGGAAAAAGGCAGTGTTTGCAGACTCCATAAGAAAGTGAAAGGGAAAAAAACATCTAACAGAACTTATTTGTCTTGGTCATTTTTCTTTGGACATAAAGGAATGTAGAAAACACCAAATAGATAAAACAGATTTAATTCCCTTTCTTTATTTTTTTATTTTACTGTTTCTTACTGGGTTTGAAAAATATCAGAAATCCTAGCATGGGGTGTTTTGTTGGAGATGGGAGACAAGATCCTGTCTGATGTGTGCTTTTTTTGTTTTTCATAATTCATTTTCCAGTTTGAGGAACTACAAGTTAAGGTCCAAATAAGACGCAATGAGAAGTGTATAAGCCTTAGGTGATTGACTGTAAGGAGTGAATACTGATAAAGATTCCCCTTGCTCAGATACTGTGTTTATTGTGTTTTGCCTTGGAGTTTCTATGTACTATTGAAACCAGAATGCATCTACACTTTTTTATATTAATTTCTCATTGATGTAACTGTGTTTTTATTGTAGCAAGTAAATGTTGGTGGTTTTAAAAGCTTTACTTCTGAATATTGTTTGGCACATTTTAGAGTTTGTAGTAGTTTGTTTCTTGTAGGCAGTTAAATAGTAAAAAAAGGAGTAGTCTTACTTAGACATCTAAGAATTATATTCTGAATAAAGCAGCATTAATGTATTTTGCAGTGGCAGTGAGGTTAGATACTGTCTGGAAAAAAGCCCACCACTTAATCAGAAATGGTAACATCTTTCTGCCTTCACTTAGCATTCCTTCCCAATCATGCAGTTGGGCTATAAAATTTTGGCTAACATAGGCAAGTCATACAAATAGATAGTTTTGTGGCGTTAGCAGGGAAAACCTCGATTAAGCACAGGTTTTAGAAGCAACACCTCTCAGATCTGTCAGAACTCTATTAGCTTAGTTAGATTGGCTGCTGAAACTGTAGCTTTGCCTTGACCTGCCTCTAGCATGTTCTGCTTGCTTTGTCTGGGAGGTTTGGTGTTTATGTTGGTGAGTAATTTTTCATCGTTGCAAGTGGTTTTATTCTATGCATGTTCTCTGAGGTTCAATCCCTTTTGGGCTGCCCTACAGAAGGGAATAACAAACAATATTAAATGGTAAATGTTAAGTAATAGGCATAATTAATGGTCAACTTCAAAGGCATAAACCTTACTTTTCTTGGTCCAAGTACTACAAGAAGCTCTGGAAATCTTGAGATTTATCTTTTGAGAAGTATGTATTGTGTATGTTCAAAACACCATTGCAGTTGCTTTATGATCTTAGCATTGAACGGAACAAAAACGTCATAACTTAAAAAAACCTCCAAAACTCTACGCAGTGATTGTGTTGTTTTTTGGGGGTTTTTTTACTTCATTCAAGCCAGTAGATACCAAATAAGATCCAAAACAATTCTGAAATTTCCTTCAAACAGCAGTTGGAGCTAAGTGTAAGGATCCACAAAATTACTTTGAATAATAAAACATTAATCTGTAATAACTGACTTACATGGGTAGACTGAGTTTTACCAACTACAACTGTTTGGCAAATCTCGTCTTCCAAGATTAAAACTTTCTTGAAAGAGGGGATATTTTACTGGGTTTTAGACCAGCAAAAGCCTTGCCAGGTTTTTAGAGGAAAAGGTTGAAATCTGCAAAAAAATCCTAAAGGGCTGTTTCCTAATGCTTCAAGCTGCTTCACTGCAAATTCTTCCTGCCCTTAGGTCCAAAGTAGACACAAGTAGCTGTGAGATCAAATTCCTACTGAAGATGGACAAATATTAGAAGAGCTTCCAAACTGGGGGTTCAAATAGAACTGTATTAAAATTTCTTTAGTATGGAGTATGCATTACCCTGCAGTCGTTCAATAAAATGGATTAGCTGTAGGTCCTTCTATGCATGTAATCCTGGGGAGGAGAGGGAAGACTCTTCAGTACTGATGTTACTAGTAGAATCAGCATCCAAGTGCCTCTAACTCTTTTTCAGCCAGAGAAAGGGAGGTTTACATTCTGCCTTTAAATTGTGACTCAGAACTTTTGAATGGTGACTGCTGAGCAATGAAAATTGAAAAGAAACTGATTGGTACCTTAAGTGTAAGAGACGTTTTTGAGACAAGTGGTGCCCTAAGTTTTGAGCTACCCAGCACATGATGTCTAACCACAATAAGCTGTGTGATGATTCAGTTTTAGCTGGAAGCTCCCCCAAAATAGGAAGGTGCAGATCGTGAGAAAGCAACCAGTTGAGAACAGTGTAGGGACAGTGGAAGGAGCTGCATATTGGTATTCTGTAGGGGTCCTGAAGGACATACAGCAGAAGCTGAGATGACTTGCAGTTAGACATGTACAGGGAAGACTGAATGCAAATCTGTAGGAGAAAACATGTTTTCAGTTGTACCACTAAGTGTGTAGGAAGTTCTGTACAGCAGCTGAAAACAATCTGCCATTGCTGAACACTTGGACAGATGAAAGCACAAAGCGAAATGAGATGTCTCATAAGAGAGCCAGAAGTTACATGCTTAGAAAGTACTTCTCTGCTAGTTTAACAGTTTTAGTCTTTTTACTTCATTATGCTAGAATGTGCATGCATAATTCTTTGTGAAAACATAAACCGAGTTCCAAACTTTACAACTTCTAACTGAAAGTCTTGTCAAAATTTACTGTTGGCAATTGAGTTCATTTTTGTAATTGAATAATGTTTGTTCTGTCATATCCAAAATTACTTCCTTACAGAAACTTCATCTTCTTTGTTTTTTTCATTCAGCTTTATATTTAACCAAAGAGATTTTGGTGGTTTTTTATTATTTCTGGTAATATTTCTATCAACTGACTTGCTGAATTATTTTCAGATTGACATTAAAAGTTAACAGTGCCTTGAAGGAAGAAATTTGTTTACTGTAGTTAATTTTGTTTTTCTCTTTTGCAATATGTTTGTTAAAAGTTTTCCACTGAAACTTGACAGCAAAATCTGTTTTTCTAGTGAAAGACTACTAAGCCTAATGCTTTTTTCATGCTTGCCTTATTTTACATTCTGATTTTATATTCTGTGCTCACTCAACTATTTCAGTGTATTGCTTATGCAAATGGAAATACCCTCTGTTTGTTTGATGTATATCAGGTAATGAGGATAGTAGTTAAGAGTAGTGTGAATTGATATGTGTACTAAGAAATAATTTCAATAAATTTAAGCATAAAGTGATTGTGTTCTTATGCCTGGTGTCTTAGAGAAACAAAGTCCTTTTTTTTAGATTTTTTTTTCCATAGTCTCAGATCTTTAGACCTAGACTGCTCATTTGCTTAATTATCCAACTGTCTTTACTTAGATCTCTAACATTCTAGATGGAAATTCCCAAAGGTAAAGTAAAATCTGAGTAAATCCTTTTTAAATGCACATACTGCATTCAGCGTAGAGTCATCCTTTGTAACTTGGACATACGAGTAAGAAATTTGCATCCAGTGTTTCACTGTTAACAGGAGGTGGTGCTAAAGCTTATCTTCCCGTAAAAAATAGCAGCTGGAATAGAATCTGGATTAAGCAGGGTAAATATCAGCCTATATCAGTCTTAATTTTTTTTATAAGGCACAAGATACCAAAACACATTTACATGGTGTTTGTCTTCCCTTGAAGACAAATCTCTGCACTTGCCTTAGAAATTGAAGTATACACTGGGTTTTTTTTCCTTGCAATTATCAGTTGAAGGAGCACCTAAGGGTATATTATTAGGTTGCCACCTTCTATGGTCATGAAGGCATAAGAGGACATTTTCTTAGTATGTATACTGTTTCTGCTGTGTTAAGTAACATATCCTTGCTAATTGCTTTCTTTACCAGAAGAGCTTAAATTAGATGAATTAAATAAACTGCGCAGCTGCAAGTGTGTATTTGGTCCCTCTTTTGGCAGTTCTGAATTTTTGTGAGCTTGTTTCCCCCTAGCAGAGGACAGTTACCTGGCAGGCAGACCTTTGGAAGAGGAGAGAGTACCATTACCTGTATTTCTGCCACTTGGAGTTTGTTGTGCAGAAGGACAAGTCTGGACAAAAATAGGAAAGACTAAAGCTAACTGCTACCAATAAATGGTCCCATACTAAGCAGATGTAGGATGTGCAGCCAAGACCACTTGGTGGAGAAGTTGCTGCAATAAAGTGAATCCATGTGTTTGTAATACCAAGTACTTTTCTATTGTCTTTTTAAAAAATCTGCCCTTTGAAAGGCAGTATGTAGAAAATAGAGAATAATAGCAGAGGGAGACAAAGTTTGGAGTTCTTCGAAAAGAGAAGAATAAGAGGATTTATATCCTTTGCTGTTAAGGGTCACAAGTCTTCTGAATGCATTAATGTTTCCAAGAACCATAAAGGAAAACGTGTAGAGCAGTATTGTTTAAAAACCCCAAACAACTTGGCAGCTCAAACACATACCATGGATTGGAAAGAAAACATCTCCACAGTGCAAGTAAAATAGCGATAGCCTTTCCGTATTGCATAACAACTGTTGTTTACTTGCTTTAATTCCGTTTCTGTGGATAAAGAGCTGGTAATCATGTCTGACATTTTAAATTCATTAACCTCTGCATTACTTACAGCTCCCTCTAAGACTGTCAGACAAATAAGGTCATGCAGCTACTTTTTGAAACTTGGGAATTAGGGTCTTTTTTGTAGTGATGTGTTTCTCTTGGTGAGCTTATCCCAGTTTGCCACGTAGCTCAGCCACTGCATGCAGTTGTTGTGTCAGGAACAACCTTGGTAGGTTCAGGTGCAGTGGATCTCTGCGACCTCTAACCTCTGTGACACAGAAATGAAGGAAAGAAGTGGTAAGAAAGAAATCCAAATCCCGGGAAATAAAACCACCGATTCAGAAAAGTCAAATGTGTGAATCAACACTTAAAAATACTGAAGGACAACCATTAAACCACAGACGAAAAGCAGAGAGTAGATTTAGTTCATTACCTTGCTAACAAGGCCGGGTGGCAGAGACACGCAAGGACACAGGCTCCATCAGGCCTTATCCTAGTGGACAGTGGGGGCCTCACTGCTTTGCTCCACGTAACAACAGGGTTTGCACGTGTCTGTGGGTGTCCTCTCTCTATGTGATTTCTATTTCTCAGAGGATGAGCAGTAGCAGTGGGCATAGGGAATGGGGAGTTTTTCCACACTGGCAATTTCAGCATTCCCAGCCGCAAGGTCACTTTGAGCAAAACTATTCTTTCTTCTTCACCAGGTCTTCTGGTTTTAACCCTTTTAACTCATGCATTGAGTGTGTGTAAAAGTTCTTACTGGGCGTTTCCCATCCAGCTATGTATAGACACCACCTAGAAAACAGAATGCAAAAGCACAGCCTGCTTTTGGAGAAGTAAAAGCATTTCTGTCAGAAACTTGAGGAAATGAGCTGCCTGATCAGTTTGTTACATCAGGCTAGAGAGAGGGCTCTGCACTTACCTGTATGCTCTGAGGTGTCATCATGAGGAAATAGAACGCTTAAAGAGATACATCATGAGGAGATGCAATACTTAAAAGCAGTTCAGGTGATTTTAACTTCTGCCATGCCTCAGTTTTTGACAGTGCAGACATATGAACTAATAAATATTCTGAATATTGTTTCCTGTAACCCTTTAGCGTTCCCTGCCTTTGGAAAAGTTTTACATTGCTTCTGGCTTTCTGGCACTGCTAGTAAGAAAAATGTGCAAAGAAGGGAAGAGCAGGCTTTGTCCTAACTCACATTTTGGAAAGAATGAAATCAGCTGCATGTTTCAGCTTGTAATGATAACGGAGCACATCAGATCTAGGATCCTAAGGATTACATGCTCACTTTGTTCAACAGGAGCATAGGTGTCATCAAGTTACCTGTGAGCTACTTTAGGGCATTGTTCTCTTACTGCATGCAAAGGAAAAAGTCCTGGTAAATGGTGGAATAAGGGGAAGAATTGTGGCTTTAAAGAGAAGGGAGAATTTGCTCCCAAGTGCTGTGCAGTAGTCACACCTGTGCAAAATTTAATGCAGAAGACATGACAGTTTACTACTGGATAAAACAGATACCAAATTTTAACAACAAGACAAATATTTTTTCTGCCACGTCTTACATATACAGTAACAATATGCATTAGCTGACAGTTACAAGAGTACACAAGAGCTATCTTTGCAAAACATAATGGCCTGTTCTAAGATCATGGTCATATGTACGTTGAGTGACAGAAAACCAAACAAAACAACTGTGTATCATTTGACTTTTCCTTTGGATTTAGAGTTTTTATGTATGCTTTTGCAAGGTCACAGATACACTTTACAAAAGCTGGTGATGTGCCTTTAGTCTTGTCCTCCTAGTGACCTGTCCCAAAAAAAGATGTGTAAGTTAAAATACTCTGTGATGCTGTTCCATCACAGCATGGACAAACCACTCTACAAAGGAGCCATGCGTCTGGCCATTGTGTCAGCAGCTAGGTGGGACAAGCAAGCGAGCATAACCTGCAGGAAAAGAGAGGAAAATTGATGTCACCCTTAGAACATCATAAGTGAGCAAAGAGGCAGAAGTGACAGGGTTTCAAAAAGGAGAGCCAGTGAGAACAGGCATGGGCAAAGATGTGTGCCAAAGAAATGGATGGTGTTTGATAGATTTCAAGGGAGACGAACAGCAAAAGCTAACACTGGTGGTGAATTCAAGCACACTTCAGAACAGTTGTTTTAGAAAAGTGTCTTCCTGTTACCAAAGAAGCACAGAAATGCAAGAAAGGTAAGACATCTGGAAAAACCTTTCCTTCACGTCGGAGCCTGCCCTCTTCATTATTAATTAAAGTTTGGAAAGCATCTGGAAAGAAATCTTTCAGGTGATAGGTCTTCATGCTGAGATTCATCGATGCATCAGTAAAAAGTAAAATCAGCAGACATGAGTATAGATGGTGCACTGAAGAAGAGTCAGTATAGGAGTTATTTGAAGGAAAACAAACTCATGGAAAGAGTGAAATGGTGTATTGGACTTCCAAAAAATTTTTTACAAGGCTCCATGCTAGCAGTGTCTGAAAAGACTAGGAGAAAAAGCAACAGACCTATTATAGACCAACAGTTGGTTTAACAAGAAACAGAAGAACATGAATAATGTGCAGGGATCAACGCCAAGATCCACGATGTTCAACATAGTAATAAAAGCAAGAAGGGTGCTCAGTGAGCTGATAGACCACTGACAGTTAACTATGAATCTGAAAATGAGTTCTCAGAGTTGTAGAAGAAAACATTTTAAGCAATATTAAATGGCAGATAACAGAAGTTTAAAAAAGCAAAACAACAGCTAGTTTATGTGCTAGCTGTTGTAACATTGTTAGGTTGTAGTTTTCCCATGAGATGTCATTAAACTGAGAACTAACTGGTGCAGCATATTATGAATATCAAAGCTTAAACAAGCTTAAAAAGTAATTATGTAAATTCACAAATGAAAAGTACTGATTAGAGCCTTTGTCTCAAGGACAGTCTAATCCAAGGATGGGTCAAATCGTGGCAGATATCCCTGAAGCATATCCCTCTATGCCTGCCATAGTCTCATACCTTTTCTGGTGATATGCTAGGGGCAGCAGAAAAATGCTGAATTTTTGGTCGTTCCCTTACTTCAGGGTTAATGCTGCAATAATTATAGAAAAGCTGCATAATACAGATTTCTTTTTTTCATGATTGTCACCACTTAGAACTAGAAGACTCTTTAGATCAAGAAAAGCTAAAGTACAGTTTGCCCATTTTTGAATTTGAAAAATACCATCTGGAATCCATGTGTTTACCTTAACAAGGTACCAATGCTTTTGCTAGTGTAGGTATGATTCTTCACCCATGTTGCTTTGTATTTTGGGGTTTTTCATATGAGGAGAAGTAATAAATATTTTAGAAGAGACAATTAAAAGGCTATTGATTTTCTTTACCTCGATTATATTTGTTATGTTAGAAGAGCTGTGTTAGGGGTACATGCCCCAAAAGTCTATGCTTTTCCTTGTTGTTGGGTAGCTGGCTGTGGGGGTGGTTTCACCCTGGCCAACAGCCAAAAAGCCACAGAGTTGCTCTCTCCCTCTGCTTCCCTGTGAGACATGGAGGAAATGGAAGGCAGGTAAAACCACTCTGGCATCAAGACAGTGACACTTTAATAGGGAAGCAAATGCTGTGCATGCAGGCAAAGCAAAACCAGGAATGCATTCACTACCTGCCATTGGTGGGCAGATATCCAAATGCTTCCTGGGAACCAGGGCTTCAGTATGTGTAACACCTGCTTGAGAAGGCAAATGTCATGTCCTCTGTCATATGTCATATCCTTTCTCTGAGCCTTCATTGTAGAGAAGGATGCTCTATGGGATGGAATATTCCTTTGGTCAATTAGAGAGTTGTCCTGGCTAGGTGGCCTTCTAATGCCCTGCCCACCCTGAGTTTACTCTCTGGGGAGTCAGAGTAGGAAAGAGAAACCCTTGACACTGTGCAAGTTTTGTTCAGCTGTGGCCCAAACACTGCTGTATTATCAACACTGCTTTGGCCACAATTTTAAAGCAAGCACTGTATGGGCTGCAGTGAAGGACATTGACTCATCCCAGCCAGAACCAGTACACCAACATTTTGCAAGGCTGAGTCTCCTTTCCAACACTGTCCCGGAAACAAACCACAAAATCTCTTTTTTTCCTATACAGCTGTCATAAACTTACCAAGCTTCTTGGCCACTGAGTTAATTCACAGTAAATTTCTAGCAGGAGTCAAAAAGCCGGAGACCGAAGTAATGAGAACAATCATTTAAGCAATACCATTCCTCCCCCTTCCACTGAAAACACTGAATGTAAAATGTATCATTCTTTAAAGCATATGTCATTCAATAGTTGGCAATAGGTAAGGCAAATATACTTCTTCTGGGATTTTACAGTTTTTCAAATAATCCGTATTTGCCACTGGTAATTTTCAAGACTTGGGGTGTTTCTGGAAGTAAAGAATTTTCATGCAAGATAAAGCAGCAATATAGTCAGATTTAAGGCTGTTATTTGCTTTTTCATCTGTCTTCCACAAATCTTAGCAAAAGATGAAATCTAATCTTCTACTTTAAGATCCAGCTGGGAGATTGATCCTAGGTCCATCATATAGTGTAAAAGTTCATAATTACCTCTCTGTTAATCAGTCTGCACAAAAAAGAGCTAAATCATTATCTATATATGTGGGAAGAAATCAAGCAACATAAACGTCTCATAATTTTGTACTTCACAAATTGGAATTCAAGATTATAATTTCATTTAATAAATCTATTCGTAAAAGCAAATTACCTCATGTTGCACAGTGATTTGAAGACATACCTTGTAAGTAGGTACATATTTATACCCTATCTGCTTAGAGTTACATCACAGTAAAGGCATCTAAGGCACTGGTGCAACGTGTTTGGTCACTGCTTACTAGGACTTGGACATCAAATACAGATTCAGGCTTGGATCTGGTGGTGTAGCTCTGTTGACTCATTTGTCAATCTGATGATTTCACTGAACAGTGTAGCCTACATTTAAATTAATTTATCCTGAAAAACATCTTGATGCTGTTTTTATGGAGAAATGGAAGACCTATTTCTGCAATAGTAAAACAGTCACAAAAATTCCTTGGCCCTGCTCACCATGAACCTGAGTAAGAGGTGACTCTCAGCCTCTGAAAAGGAAATTCCTATAGCACAGTGCTGAAAGCTACAAAAGGGTAGATGGTAAACTCTGCCCCAAAATGCAGGGAGCAAGTGAGGCAGGTGGGAAGTTATTTTAACAGGGAGAAGCCAGTCAGGAAACATAAAATGACACTTGATGTGAATTTGTCAGGAAATTATTTATTTAAACTACTGGGCAATTAAACAAAAAACACCAATGAAAGAAATCCTATTTATCAAAACTTGATAACTGAAGTAAAAATACTGCTTCCTTGTCAGTGCTGTGGCGCTAATGATGACAAAGAAATAGCTGATAGCACATGCTGTCACTCAATTTCTTACCGAAATCATCCAGTATCACTCAATTATGAAGAGTTACTCATTATCATCACTGAATGGAAGGGAACACAGAAACACGGTTAAAAGACAAAAATGCGGCCGAGGATGAGATATGGTGCTGTGGTTTTACTGAAAGACAGCAGACAGAGATTGTTGCTGAAAAGAAGACAGGAGAACAGATTTCTGGAAGCAGACAATATTTACATAGCATTTGAAAAAAATCCTGTAAGTGGAAATGAGATTTCCATACAGAGGTTCGGTGAATAATTGGAGATCCCCAAGGATCTATAAGGTACACCCAGCTAAAATTAAGAGCAGTGGCAAAGCACCGACATATTTAACTAGAAGCATGATCATGGTCTATTATTTGGTTATCAATATACTACTAATGTTGATTGATTGCTTTACTTTTTCTTTTGGGGGATATTTTTAACCACTGACATGCCCAACCACACAACTTAGGAGAAAATAAGGTTCTAGTCTATTTCATTTTCCCCCTTTCTCTTATTACATCAAGTCAAGTTAAAGCTGTTTCACTGAGTTATTAAGTTCCAGGTCATGTTTAAAAGAATAGTATTTTTCCATTACAGCAGTTCATAAGCTCTCACTTGGTGTAAAGGTACAGAACTGACGCAGCTGAGTCAACCAACCAAAACCCCGTCTTATGTTATTACCCCTGTCCTCACCACCAATTCTATTCATCAATGCCCATGCTTATGCAACTTCAATCAAGGACAGGCTTTTTAAAGACTTCTAGCAAATTCAGTACATAGAAAGAACAATATAAAGTTTATACTAATTAGATAATCCTGGAATGCTTCAGACACTCAGCAGCCTTACCTATCCATCCATTTCAGACAGAAAGAAATTGGGTGCTGGTGTTTGTCACCTATGTCACAACCTGTGGAACCCCACGTTGCTTGAGAAGTTCAGTGTGTGTCATATGGAGCATTTCTGTGCCCTCCACACAGCATTAGGACAAGGAAATGATGATACCATTACCACACATCTCTACAGATCTGTACCGTCTCCAGTTCCTTGGGTTATGAATATTCATTAGGTTTTAAATGAATATTCATAAGGGATTAAAAAGTGGTTGGCATTGATTTATTTAGTTCAGCCCAATTAGAAAACATCGGTGGCCAATACCAGCAGTAGAGTATTATGATTGCCAGCATCAGGCGGTTCAATGGGATCAGTAGAAAGCAACTAGATATCAATATCTCAAAAGCAAGTAGAGACAGCAGGAGAGACAATAATTGGTCTCTCGCCACGCCTGCACCATCTGAGCTACAGGAGTGTTTGGGCGCTGTGCAAATCTTCCCTTTGGCCGGAAGGTGTCACTTTGTCACCACTATTTGCAGGATTGGGACAAGCTGCTGTCAGTCTGCAGAGCCCCACAGTGCTCAGAGCCCCACAACCCGAGAGCAGCGGCCTCACTGGGATGTCCTGAGCACGGGGATACCCTGAGCACTGGGATGCCTGAGCACGGGGATATCCTGAGCACTGGGATGGCCTGAGCACCGAGATGTCCTGAGCACAGGGATGCCCTGACACTGGGTGCCTGCAGCACGAGGATGTCGCTGAGCGAGGATACCCTGAGAACCTGCGATGCCTAGCACAGGGATTACCTGAGCACCGCGATACCTGCACAGATGCTCATA